>APFE030868072.1:0-41869 GCA_000404065.3 Pinus taeda | reverse complement strand
TCCCAACGTTGGCTTGGAATGGATAAAGGTTGTAATAGACCTAGGGTCTTAATTGTTTCAACTTTATTTTGTTGGCAAGACAAACATTCCGCCACAAAATTTTGAATATTTGATTTAAGGCCATCCCAAAAAAATTCCTTTTTAACCCTATGGTAAGATTTTAAAAATATTGAGTGCCCTCCTAAGGGAGAAGTGTGTAATTCCATAAGAATCTTTTGTTTGAGTTGGGAATTATTACATAGGTATAAGAAATCTTTGTACCATAACGAATCATTTTTCCAGCTAAATGTATCAGATTTACTGGGATCTTGTTGTAGCTTTTGAATGAGTGTCCACACTTCTTCGTCATTCTTCCATTTATCCCTTGCTTCATTTATCCAATCTGGTTGGATAATAGAAATGGTGCAAAGCAATGATTCCACATCCTCATCCTTTCTTGAGAGTGCATTTGCCACAACATTTTGCTTCCCTTTTTTGTAGATGGTTTCAAAGTCATAACCCAACATCTTTGTGACCCATTTTTTCCACTCTTCTGAAGATAATCTTTGCTCTAAAAAGTATTTAAGACTATCGTGATCCTATTTTACCTTGAAGTGTCTTCCCATTAGGTAGGGTCGCCATTTCTTAAGTGCATGTAGTATTGCCAACATTTCCTTCTCATAAATAGCTTTGTGTAAATATGTTCCTTTGATTGGACGACTTTCAAAAGCAATGGGTCTTTCTTCTTGCATTAGAATAGCACCAATTCCATTTCCTGAGGCATCACATTCCACAATAAAGGCTTTTGTGAAGTCCGACGTAGCTAAGACCATTACTTGGCACATTGCCTCTTTAAGATGTTCAAAGGCCTTTGTTGTTTCTAGAGTCCATGAAAATGCATCTTTCTTAAATAATGTTGTTAGAGGTGTTGCTATTCTCCCATAATTCTTAACAAACTTGCGTTAATACCTTTTCAACCCGAGAAATCCTCGCAGATGCTTTATGGATGTGGGGATTTTCCATTCCTTAATTGCTTTAATTTTTCTAGGGTCTACCTTAACACCTTCATGAGATACAATATGACCCAGATATTCCACCTCTTGTACTCCAAAGAAACATTTGGATCTTTTTGCATATAATTGTTTTTCCTCCAATAGTTGTAGCACCCTGTCAACATGTTCAACATGACCCTTCCAAGACTTGTTGTAGATTAGTATATCATCAAAAAATACTAACACAATTTTTCTAAGGAAGGGTTTGAAAATGGAATTCATCAAACCTTGAAATGTATAAGGTACATTGGTAAGGCCAAAAGGCGTGACCAAAAATTCATAATGACCATCATGAGTTCTAAATGTTGTTTTCGGAATGTCTTTAGTCTTCATTTTGATTTGATGATATGTTGAATGAAGATCCAACTTGGTGACATAAATTGATCCATGCAATTCATCTAATAATTCATCAATGAGAGGAATCAGAAATTTATCTTTAATAGTGAGCTTGTTGAGCTTCCTATAATCTAGACACATGCGCCATGATCCATCCTTCTTGTGCACCAATACTATTGGAGCAAAGAAAGAACTTTGACTAGGTTGAATTATACCAGCCTCTAGCATTTCTACAACCATATGTTCAATTTCATTCTTTTGGGCATAGGGATATCTGAAGTCCTGATGTTTGGAGGAACACTTCCTGGAATCAAATGAATAGCATGATTATGATCACAAATAAGTGGGAGGTATTTGAGAGTCTCAAATACCTTGGAATGATCATCCAAGAGTTTTTGGAGGTCTGGAGAAATGGACGATTTCGATGTGGGAACCTCTAACGAACATAATTGTGCAATTACGCCTCATTGTTCTTTCTTTAGAAGCTTTGTCATTCTGTTAGCGCTGATTATCTTTCCCGGTTTCCCTGCGATACCCCTTAATTCAACTTCCTTTCTTTTTTAACAAGATTTCATGAAAAGTTCTTGAAAATTAAAAGCTATTGTACCCAAGGGTTGTAGCCATTGGAATCCTAGTACAACATCAACACCAACCATTAGAATGGGAAGCATTGGACTATTCAATACATATTCTCCCACGGATAGCTTGATATTATGGCACTTTCTAGAGCAATTTATGGTTCCTCCACTTGCAACCATCACTTGACACTCTAGTGTTGGATATATGAATCAATTCAATTCCTTGGCTATCTCACAATGAATAAAATTATGGGTACTGCCCGAATCAATCAACACTATTACCTTTTTCTTCTTAATATGTCCTTCTATCGTGATAGTTTGAGGAGTGGTAATTCTAGCAAATACATTACAAGATATGGTCAGATTCATTTCTTCTTTCTCTAGGGTTTGTTATTGGTGTATATCCTCTTCTTTTGACGTTTCTTGTTCCTTTTCTTCCTCCTCTTCAAAATCTATGTAAAATAATTTATTCTCAGCACACTTATGACCTTTAATGTATTTACTATCACAACTGTAAAAAATCCCTTTTTCTCATTTTTCTTCCAATTTTTGTGGTGTCAACATTGTAAGTTGTGGAAGGCCAGGGGCAACAACACTTCCATATTTATAGTTGTGAGTGGTAGGGTTACTTATTGTCGTAATTTTTCATTCCATTTTTCTTGCCAACCTGAATGCATTCTCCAATTAATCAGGTTCCCAAAGGTGAACCTCATGTTGGATGTTATCCTTTAAAGTCCCTATGAACACATCAATCCTATGCTCCTATGGAATATCTTTTACCCTTATATTCAATTTTTGGAAGTCCCTAATGTGCTCCATCATTGAACCCTTTTGTTTGAGATTTATCAATTGGCTGAAAAAGGTGTTGCTTTTTGTATCCTCATAATGTGCTATCATTTCTTCCATAAAAATTGCCTAAGTGACAATTATTTATGAGATCAAATCCATCGATACCATACAAATTGATTTGGTTCCAAATATAAATTTGCAATGCATATATTTTGTGTGTTTTTCACATTATGGAGATCGAAATATTGCTCCACCAGTAGTATCCATGTTACGAGATCCTTGCCGTCAAACTTCTTCATATCGATCTTTGGAACATGGTGGGTCTTCAATACAATGTTAGAGTCTATGAAATGATGATTAACATTTCTTTTGTTCTCATCATGAGTTTCCTTTAATACCCTTTCCCCATTAGTAAAAATTTATTATAGCAACTTCGTCAAATTTGTCTTCAAATCTTCCATTTTGCCTTCCATCTTAGCTTCCACGTCTTTCTTTAAACCATCCATATTAACTTCCACGTCATTCATCTTAGCTTCCACGCCTTTCTTTAAACCATCCATCTTATATTCCATGCCTTTCTTTAAACCATCCATCTTAGCTTCTGTTACTTTTTGTGAGAGTGAATTTTGTTGCACTTGGTCTCATAATTTTGATATATCATGTTGCATTTCTTCTTCTTCTTCATGAGTCATGCTAGAGATTTGAGGTTGCTTACTATGTGTTTCCATTTTCTTTCTTCGGGGCATCAATTAATGATAATTATGCTTCACTATGCCCTTTGAATTCCTTCAAACTAATTTCTCAAACCAAAATTATTAAAAATAAAAAAAAACTACACACCTTTTTTCACTTTTTAGGAGCTTGATATTGAATTTGATGTATCTCTGAAATTTTGGATCTCCAAGGTCTAAAATTGCAAAAAGTTCCCTCTTACTCCTCTTTCCAGCACCACAAGTCCGATCGAAATTGGATTCTCCACGAAAGAGTTATGCCCAATCTCCCAAGATTGCCAGATTTTACACTTTTTCAGTAGAGTGAATTTGTGTGAAGTGCCACATGTCACTGTTTCAACCTTTGGACCTTAAAACTATGCATAGGAAACTAATTTCCATCTTCTTTTTGTGACGTCTTATGAAATTTCAATCTGATACTCAGAGAGAAAGTTATGATGATTTTCCCAAGGTCACTTGTTTTGGATGTAATTCGGGAGCCTACAAAAACCCTAACTTTCTTATATCATATCTCCATAAATATAGTGAGACAAGATCTGAAATATGGACACAAGGATCATCGAGATTTTGGCTCAAATGGGTTTTTTGTTTTAGCTTCTGTAATGTCACAGAAAAACAGTTATAGTGAAAATTCCACGATGACCTATTTGGAGCAGCAAAATCCTAGAATCCAAAGCTTTGATACCAAATGTTATGAAACCAACTCACAAAAGATAGAAAAGATAGATCAATGACTTAAAATTCAACCTCTTTGAGGGGAAACCCTCCTTTACATTGCACAAATGGAAAATTCTTGGATGATTCAAATGACTAAACCTCCTTTCTATATGTAGGAGTCAAAGGGGTCACAATATAATCGAAGATGACATAACAATAATAATATAAGGGCACAACAATAACAATAGTGGGATTTTATGGGGCACACTAATAACAATATGGGGACAATAGGGGAAAAATAATAACAATAAGTGCTGCAATGAAAATAATAATGGGGGAATCACTAGTATTATAGGGACCTAACAAAGTCCGCCACTGAGGAGATCGGTTAGGCAGACTCAATTACCAGCACGATATAGGGATCATACTCTTATAACTAATATGTTAAATGTTGTTGAGCCCTAAAATCATAAAGAATCAAGTGAATATGATGAATGGAGGACAGACATGGAACATGAATATGAGTCAATACTTAAAAACAAAACCTGGAATTTAGTTGAATTGCTGGAAGGGAAAGAACCTATAGGTTGCAAGTGGTTATATAAACCTAAATTTAAATCTGATGGTAGTGTAGACAAATATGAGGCTATGATGATAGCTAAAGGTTAATAAAAAAGGAAAGGAATTGATTATGATGAAACCTTTTCTCTGGTAACTAAGCTAAATACTATTAGAATGATGATAGCTTTAGCTACAAAACATCATTGGATTCTACACCAACTAGATGTGAAGTCTGCATTTTTAAATGGAGAATTGAAAGAAGAGGATTAATTAAACCAACCTAAATGTTTTATCAAATAGGGGCAGGATCATTTAGTCTATAAATTAAAAAAGGCATTATATGGTTTAAAACAGGCACCCAGGTTGTGGTATGAAAATTTTGATTTATTTTTCTTACAGCATAGTTATAAGAAGAGAAAGAACGACCCAAATATGTATATTATGTTTGATGAAAAGGGGAAAATTGTTTTGATTTCTTTATATGTAAATGATCTTATTATTACAGGAAATGATGATGATCTCATTAAAGAAATCAAAGTGTAGATGTCACAAGTTATTGATATGAAAGACCTTGGGGAGTTACACTATTGTTTGGGTCTTGTAATCTGGAGGGATTTCGGCCAGACCTTTTTGTCTCAAGGAAAGTATGTCAAGAGCTTATTGAAAAAGTTCATAATGGATCAATGTAAATCTTCCTTAGTGCCTTTACAGCAGAATGTCGAACTTCAAAATGAAAATGGTTCTAAGGAGGTGGATACAACACTATATAGATAGCTAGTTGGAATTTTGATTTATCTAACTACAGCTAGACCTGATTTAGCATTTGCAGTTAGTGCTTTGAGCCGGTTTATGTCAAAGCCTCTTGAGATTCATTGGGTGGCAGCGAAAGGTGTCTTAAGGTATCTTCAAAGAACCTTAGACTTTGGTATTATATATTGATTCGTTTGATGTTAGATTGGCGGGTTTCTGAGATTCAGATTAGGTCAGAAATCTGGATGGTAGATGATCCATAATAGGTTATGCATTCAGCATTGGGTCTGGGGTCATTGCATGGAGTGGTAAGAAGTAGAATATTGTATCCTTGTCTTCAACATAAGCAGAGTATCGAGAAATGTGTACAGCAATGTGTGAGGCAATTTGGTTGAGGAGACTTCTCCATGATGTCGAAGAGGAACAAAAAGATCCTACTATTATCAGATGTGACAATCAAAGCTCGATCAAACTTGAAAACAATCATGTGTTTCACAAAAACACAAAGCATATTGATATGCAATTTCACTTTGTTAGAGAGAAGGTTCAGTCAAAAGAGATTTATATTGAATATTGTAGTACTTGTGATAATGCAGCAGACATTTTTACTAAGCCCATTAGAAGAATTAAATTTGAATTATTTAGGGAGATGTTAGGACTACTAGTGAACCCTTTCTCCATTGGGGGGGAGAGTTGAAATTAATGGAGCAATATGTATTATTGGGGAGAGTACGTTCATTAGTTGTGCGTATGCTAGTTTAGGGATCAGTTCCTATTTTCTAGGTCTTAGCTCTAACTCTCCTATTCTTATGTAAATCTATATATACTTCATGAATAATGATCAATGTAAAGTGTTCTCCGTGAGGCAGCCTCCAGGTGCAACTTTCTCCTAAGAGCTGCTAAGTTTCAGAATATATTTATTTCTTCCATTTTTAACAAGCAGAATGGAGTGGTGTGAGACTAAACAAGATTGTTCAATAAATGGCCAGAGCAATGCTTGATGAGTCAAAAGTGCCAAATACTTTTTTGGGGAGAGGCAATTCAAAAAATAGTCATCATCCTTAATGAGGTTCATATTAGAATAAACAAAAACAACACTCCCTATGAACTATGGTATGGTAGACTAGCTTCAATAAAACACTTCAAGGTATTTGGAAGAAAATGCGACATGAAATGAAATAAGGACAACTTAGGGAAATTTGATTATAGAGTAAATGAAGGAATTTTTCTTGGATACTCCTCCAAGATTAAAGGCTACAAATTCTACGGACTTTGCAAGATAGTTGAAACTATTGATATGATAATTTTGGAGGCACCTCTACACAATGAAAGACAACAACAATGTGTTAGATCATATGATCTAATCAGCTATGAGCTCCATGGAGGAAGAACTAAATTAGATTAAGACAAAAAAAACATGGGAGTTAGTTCCAAGACCAAAAGATAAGAATGTGAATGGCGCCAAGTGGAATAAATTGAATGAGAATGGTCAAGTAGTATGTAACAGCCCTGGTGAAAATTCCATATAATAAAAGTTTAAAACAATAACCACGGTTGATGGGACACTTATTCAAAGTTGAATGTTCGGTAGGACATCCTAGGGGGTGTTCATTTGATTGTGTATGGCTAAGGAAATTGGCAAAGGCAATGGTTAAGGATTTGGAAAGGCAAAATGGCATTTTTGGCACAATTATTTATGAAAATAATGGAAATTAGGAGAAAAAGGACATGAAAGGTCACAGGTTTCATGTGAGGAGGAAAATGAAGGAAAATAATGGAAATTGAAGAAAATAGAGGCCTCATTCATAAAAAAGATTCTAAGGATCTGTTGGTAACCCTTTGTTAGTTTAGTTTTGGAGTACTCTAATTATTTTCTCTCTCTCATACTCTTGGATACTTAGAGTTTTCTTGGAGCACTTTTGCATTGGAGAAAAAAAGGCAAAGAATGCAAGAAGAAGCAAGGATTAAGTAGGGAAAGGTAGGATCAAGCAGCTACAAAAGGCTTCATTGCAAGTATCAATTTTCATGTGTATTTTCATTGCTAGATTTGGCATGCATGGAATTGCATGTTGTTCTTTTCTATCATGGCATGGGTTTTGGTAGGTGTAACAATGTGTTTTAGCCTAGCCTTACCATTTCCAGATAGCGATGGTGTGATGGGATTCTCATGTTTGGTTGAGCTAGATTGACAGATGGATTTGAAGTTGAGTGAGGTGGATCTCTGAAATGATGGAACACATGGTCTAGTAACCCTCGAACCAAATTGTGGGTTGTGGTAAAGCTGAAGTTTGTGTTGCCTCAGATGGCCTAGGAATACTTGCTAGTGAATTTCAAGATATACGGTAAAGTTTAGAGGTGGTTTGCTCTCAGTTGGGCCTAGTAATCCCAGGTTTGGGATATGTGGTAAATCCTAGAGAGTGGGTCTCGGTTTAGGGCCTAGTGATCCGAGTTTGGATTGCGGTAAATCTTGGAGACAAGAAAATTCCTCATTGTGTAGGTGGAAAAATCTGGTGGCATCCATGCTTGTTTGGCCTAGTGATCAGGTGGAGATCATGGTAAAGCCAATTATGATGTGTTCATTGTGTTGGCCTAATGATCCGTGATGGATTACGGTAAAGCCTGGTTTCTATTAATGAGGGTGAGGTGGTTTAGCCTCAATGTGCCTTGGTTGAGTTCTTTTGGTTTGAGTCCCACATTCATGCTTGGAAAATGGAACGGAGGTGAATGGATGAAGAGATATTTGGCTCAACATTCTATGGTCGGGTGGAACGTGGTAGCCCCATCTCCGGTTGGTTCATTACATTGATTAATGAGAAATTCATTCCCTTGATTTCTATGTGCAAATGTATTGATGTATATATGGATTTTGATGGCTGATATGTTTATGGTATTTATGTTCCTATTATGTTGGTTATATGTACATTTTGTGACAACAACTATGTATGGATCTCAGCATCTTTTTACTTGTAATTGAATGGATATGGTATCTATGACCTAATAAGTGATAAGGCAGCAAATGGCATGAGGGAACAATGGCTAATAGCAACTCTCAGATAAGTATGATATCTCTACACTTAATTCTATTGTTTACACCTGTAAGCTACATGTTGACAATATGTTTGATGAAATTCCTGTCATGGCTAGTAGGGGTCTGGTTAAGGTCTTGATCAACTTATTTTGTTTGCATCATTTTTTCCCTATACTTTACTTGATTATGAACTTTCATTCCATTTTGGGCAGTGGCTTGGCCTCTGGGCCTGAAAATGTGGCTTAAATCCCAGGGTTGCTAGCATAGAATTGGCAACTTTAGTCCATATTCATTGGCAGGTAGGCATATGAGAGCGAATTTAGGTCTTCGGTCGCTCCCTTGCCAATAGCATGAGAGAGAATATGGCCTAAGAGGTTGAGAAAAATAGTGGGACCCAAGGACAAGCTTTCTAAGTGGCTGACTTGTCTTCTAAGGGTTTTGTTGATTATGTTGGATGATTGTATGTGATGTTCCATCGATTCCTCTTCCTTAAGGTCACCTAGGAGGTCGAATTTAATCATAGTAGCCTCTCATCTCATGTTTACCCCGTTTGGCATGGTTACTTGGGTCGATATGGGAGGACGATGTTACAAAGTGGTATCAGAGCATGGTTCAACTCTCGGACTGGATGGGTTGAATGTGTTGGTCATGCATGCATGTTAGTTGCATGTGTGTCTCTTACACTTATATACATGTTGCAATTGCTTAATGTTGGATTATGGTTTTAGTATGGTTATCATGGAGAATTTGATGTTGACTTTGTGAAGAGTATTTGACATGAGTATATGACTGACTCTATATGGTTATTTGTCGCTTACATGTTGATTTTATGTCACCTACTTACATCCTTGTATGCTAGGTAACATTTTGAATATTCTAATTACATGTATGAGTCTTGTAGGTTGATTGCAAGAACTGATTGATTATGTTCAACTACATGTGTTTATGCGTATTTGTAGTTGGCTAGGCATTACTTATGCATATTTTCAATTGCATGTAGTAATGTGTATAGTGGAGTAATGGTTGTTATCATGCATGAGGTCATAGCATGCATTGTTGATATGGCCTTGCATTGGTGACTGGATCCTAGTTAGAGTGATGTTTATGTGTTGATACATTTACTTGTGTATGTCGATATGTTGTTATGATTATGTTATGTTAGGATATTCTGACACATAGGAAATAGTTAAGTATAACTTGATCTAGTGTAAAGTTAGGTAAAGTGTGTTTCTTTACTATTTACTTTTGTAACTTAAAATCCGACGGTCACAATATGTCCTAGACATGAAATGATCTGACGGTTAATTCTCTCCTCGATATTACCAACACTTGATCCATGTATTAACACTCGATTGGTCCATGATCTCTATTTAAAGAGCATGGAGGGTCATTTGTAAGGTGACCATTCATGAGAGAAGCTTATGTAAATTTTCTTTATTTTATTAATAAATTTCCTGACGTGGTTGCATTGGCTCAGGCCATGGACTATTTCCCTCTTTGAGGATTTTAACCACGTCAAGAATACTGGTGTATTGATATGTGATTTGTTTGTGAGCGGTGTCCTTTGGTGTTCTATTTGAGGAACTTACCCTATAAATTCCAACATGGTATCAGATCTATTTGAGGGCTGCATCCGTTGGTGATCCTACAGATCAACGACATACACGTTCTCAGTTCAATAGAGCCTTTTCTTTACTGGCTCAAGCTTCAGCGAATTATGATCATGACACCTTTGCAGAAGCTTCACGCCATCCAGATTGGGACGCAACTATGAACGAAGAATATCGTTCATTATTGGCAAATGATACATGGGATCTTGTTCCTCTTCCAAAGGGAAGAAAACTTGTTATATGTAAATGGTTTTACAGAACCAAGTTTGGACCAGATGCAAAATTTGATAAACATAAAGCTCGTCTTGTTGCTAAGGGATTTTCACAAGTTGAAGGGATTGACTATATTGAAACCTTCTCCCCTATTGCCAAAATGAACTCTATCTGCCTTGCTCTTTCCCTTGCTGCCTCTTTCAAATGGGAAGCCCATCAGATGGATGTTAAATATTCCTTCTTGCATGGGAACTTGCATGAAGAAATCTACATGGAAGAATCTCCTAGCTTTATATAAATAGAATCCAGCCTTATATGTCATCTTAAGAAATCCCTTTTATGGTCTCAAGCAAGCCCCTCAGGCTTGGTATGCCAAAATGTATAACTTTCTTTTAGATACTGGCTTTTCTAAGTGTAATTCTGACAATACTGTCTACACCAAGAAAGTGGGTAAGTCTCTTATCATCCTTGTTCTTTATGTTGGTGAGCTTATCCTTACTAGTGATCCCAACCTTATAAACCATGTGAAGTCCAGCCTTAAAAATCAGTTTGAAATGACATACTTAGGACACTTGCATTATTTTCTTGGTCTTCAAGTCTTCCAATGCAAGGAAGGTATTTCCCTTTCCCAGTACAAGTATGCCTGTGATCTTCTACGCCACTTTCACATGGAAGACTGTAAGCCAGCCCTTCTCCTTTTCAGTCTGGAGCCAAACTTTCAGTCACTTGTACTTCCCCTGAAGTTGATGCTACCTTATATCATCAACTTGTTGGAAAAAATTTGTATCTGACCCATACCCATCCTAACCTTTCCTTTGTTGTTGGACTTATTTCTCGGTTTATGCAAAACCCACAAGAAAGTCATTGAAAAGCAGATAAAATAATACTTCCTTATCTTCAAGGTATAGTTCAGTTTGGGATTCATTACAGTGTAGAAGCATCTCCTCTATTGGTTGGTTTCACTGATTCCAAGTGGGCTGGTGACCCTGATGATCAGAAGTCTACTGCAGGTTATGTATTCACTCTTGGTTCTAGACCTATTACATGGGCTTGCAAGAAACAAAGTGTCATTTCTCTTTCTTCAACAAAAGCAGAGTATCGTGGCCCTATAGAAGCTAGTAAGGAAGCTTGTGGCTTCGTCAAATCCTGTCAGAGTTTGGCTTTCAGCGGCAACATACAACTACACTTTGGCGTGATAATCAAAGTGTCATTCAACTATGCAAAGATCTAGTCCAACATCAGTGCAATAAACACATTGAACTACACATGCACTTCATTAGAAACCTCATTCATGACCATGTTCTTGAAGTGCAATATTGTTCAACCGATGATCAAGTTGCAGACATCTTTACAAAGGCTCTCACAGAGGTGAAGTTTACTAAACTTTGATTTATGGTTGGAGTTTAGGAAGTTGTCACTAAGGGGGGATAGGCTCTAATGCCTCCTTCCTTCTCCTATTGTGTCATATTTGTACATCTTTCAATCCTATCCAAGGTTTTTCTTAGGGGGGGATGTTAGGATATTCCGAAACATAGGAAATAGTTAAGAATAACTTGGTCTAGTGTTGAGTTAGGTAAAGTGTGTTTCTTTACCATGTATTTTTGTAACTTACAATCCGACGGTCATGATATGTTCTAGACATGAAGTGATCTAACAGTTCATTCTCTCCTTGGTATAAATGACACTTGATCCGTGGCTTAACACCCGATTGGTCCATGATCTCTATTTAAAGAGCATGGAGGGTCATTTGTGAGGTGGCCATTTATGAGAGAAGCTTATGTAATTTTTCTTTGTTTTATTAATAAATTGCCTAAAGTGGCTGCATTGGCTCAGGTTGTGGATTGTTTCCCTCTTTGAGGGTTTTAACCATGTCAAGAATACCGGTGTATTGATCTGTGATCTATTTGTGAGCGGTGTCCTTTGGAGTTCTATTTGAGGAACTTACCTTGTAAATTGCTACATGTTATACATGTATCACACTGATTTGGTGATATTGCAGACAAGGTATCATCCCCAAGCTATACTGAGGTACATTGGTTTATTGTGATTTGGTTTATATTACATATTATGCATTACAAGAAGAGAAATATCAAATGGCTAGCAAGATGGTTAACTACAAAGACTCTCCCTATGAATCCAACGAGAAACGTGATGTTGGGAAATATTCTGATTTGGAAATTACATTGAGAAGTTTGAAGGAAGAGATAAAGAGTTGTAAGGTGGATAATGATCGGATCATACAAGCACAAGAGAAGCAAGCAGAGGTGAATGTTATAGTTATTCAGAGTTTGTCGGACAGTGGGAAACGGTAGATTGTTGGACACTCCAGATAGGAGGGGTGGCAAACACATGTATTATTCTAGTTCTGGTTCTGATAAAGATCATGATCATCATTGTTATCATCCTTATAGCAAGAATGATAGGGGATACTTGCCGAATGAGTTCAAGAAAGAAAAACCACCTACCTTTGATGAAGATATGAATAAGTCAGAAGAAGTAGGGGCTTGGATACTTGGAATGAACAAATTCTTTGAGTTGCATGATTACACGGATAACATGAAGGCCAAAATGGTTATCTTCAGCTTGAAAGGTAAAGCATACATCTAGTGGGAAGATGTTAAGTAGGTTAGAGACATCAAGATAGATGACTTGAGCTGGTGGAAATTCAAGAGGATTTTTAGGAAGAAGTACTTGTCAGAGAGATACTATGGTAGTAAGGAAAAATAATTATATAACCTAAAGATGGGATCAATGACGGATGAAGAGTACATGACCAAGTTTCTGGAGCTATTGAGGTATGCATTGTATCTTACTGATTAGAAGGATATATTTTAATGGTTTGTCAGTGGTTTTCCTTTAGCATTTAGAGATTGGGTTGAGTATGATGAGCCTCGATCACTTGAGGAATTTATTGGGAAACCAAAGCATTGTTATGAGCAATCAAAGCGTAAGAATGAATCTCAGCATGGATGGAAGGGAAATGACAAAGTTAATGGTAAATGGTAGCCTATGAGGACAAGGCCTTAGCACGCAGATGAGAAAAATAATGTGGCACTGAAAAATAAAATTAATGCAACTAGACAAGGACATGAGATGCAGCAGCAACATAGAAGTGTTGGTACTGGTCGAATGGAGTGTTGGACATGTGAAAAGGAACACCTTAAGAGAGATTGTCCATAAAACTAGGGTGGTAGGCCTCAGATATATAGTTCACATGAGGTGCATACTATTGGGGATGTTGGTTAGAGTATTCCACGTATCTATACAATAGTGGAAAACAGGCAGGTAGAACACCAGGCATCTATCATTGAGATGGACGGTAAGATTTGTGATCAATTTATTTCAATTTTGATTGACGTTGGATCCAATTATAGCGATGTTAGTCTTGACTTGGTGGATAAGTGTGGTTTGAATAAGGAATTGCATGCAGAGTCTTGGTTAGTGCAGGTGGCTACAAATACAAAGAAGTGAGTTCATCATTAGGTAAGAGTTTGCGCATTTGATTTAAATAGTATGCCAACAAGAACACATTTGAATGTGTTACTGTTGGGATCATACAATATGTTGTTGGGAATGGATTGGTTGTATCTACGTAGAACCAAGGTAGACTGCTATGACAAATCTATTGAGTGTGTTGATGACAATGGAGAACCAAGAGTATTGCAAGGTCATAATAAAGCCACATCTGTTAGGATGGTGACAACTATTCAAGAAAAGCATAGCCATAGAAAAGGGTGCAATCTATTTGCAGTACACTTTTCTAGAGATAAGGATAAGGACCTTGAGGATGCAAATGTGTTGAGTAGATACCCAGTGTTGCAGCAGTTTCAGGATGTATTTCCTGAGGACATTACAGAGTTTCCACCTCACAGGGAGGTAGACTTTTCTATTGAGTTAGTGCCAGGGGAAGCTCCAGCATCAAAATCACCTTACAGGATGAGCACACCTGAGTTGGTCGAGTTAAAGTTGCAGTTAGAGGAGATGTTAGACAAGGGATACATCAGGAAAAGTGTAGCACCTTGGGGTGCACCGGTCTTGTTTGTGAAGAAGAAAGATGGCACTCTTAGATTATGCATTGACTATAGGCAGTTGAATGAAGTGACTATCAAGAATAGATATCCTTTGCTGAGGATTGATGACTTGTTTGATCACCTGAAGGGAGCAACAATGTTCTCAAATATCGACTACACTTAATTTTCAAAATGGAGAAAACTAAGATGAAAATGTTCAATTACTGATTCAATTACACTTTTCAGAATGAGGATTAAAACAACAATTCATTTAAGTGATCAAAAACCAAACAAAATCAATTTGCAAGTGACTAGTGATAAGAATAAATAAAAATCAAAACAATTCTTACAAAAGGTTGTTGGGTCGTGAAAAGGGTATGTTTTTCCTCCTCACTTACTTGATTAATTATATGGTTTTCATGAATTTACTCTTGTCTTGAGCACATTCTTGAAGAAAGACCATGAAAAGAAAATAAAAAAGTAGCGTTGAAGAAATTACATGCTTTTAGTATTACAAGCCTAAGTTTTCGCTTCTTTTTTTGTGCAGGATGACTATATTGGAAAACTGTTGTTTCTTTTGGATAAGGCAACAATGCCAAGAAATGAAGATGTCATTGTTACAGTTGTGTGGACCACGCTAAAGGCGGAGGAAAAATACGAGATTGATGTGGAAATCCAATTGTTCAGCTGAGAAATCCTGAGGGTCTTTTGATCCTCAAGATAAGCTCCGATTTTGCTAGAATTTCATAGAAGATATATAACTCTAGTAAATCAAAAAGAAAATTAGCTTTTGTAATCATTGTAAAATTTTTGCAAGATTGTGAATGCAGATTGAACCTTAAGGGTTGAAGTGATTTTGTAATTCCTTTTTGACAGTTAATGAAAGACTTGAGATTTCACATTAAATCTGTGTATTGAGTTTCTATAGTAATTTTCTTCTAGAGGCTTTGGGCCCCATCACTAGAAGACCTACTGCTCATTTGTATTATGATTTTTACACTTTACTGTCAAGATTCATATTGATGTTCCTTCTACAGGTTGAGTTAGAGTAAATCTTATAGCTCTGTTAATATCATTTTTATAATTTACAGAAAGTAAATTTTGTATATGATTGTTGTTTCCTCTTAGTATATGCTTTCTGCAATTACTTCTAGCTTTGATTGTTCCTCGTGATTAGCATGATTTGAGTAGATTCCTTTAATACATGTGGAATTTATTATTCAGGTTGATTTCCTTTTCGCCTTAGGATATTGGATTAAGAACTTTTTTGAAAGTAGTTTGCAATTGATTTATCTTCTCAATTTTGAATCATAGAATAATCTTGTTCTGCATTTTTAAAAGTTAATGATTTGTTAAGCGATTGTTTATTTCTAAAACGATTAGTTAGAATTTAGGATTAATTACCTGCATTCCAATCTATGATTGTTATCACACAAACAGTGCATACAACCTTGAAATAAAAAGGCAAATCCTAGGTTGACATATTAATGTAGGATTAAGATCGATTTATAAATTCATCTTAGTGCACCAACATTTTGGCATTGTTGTCAGGGAGGTTATCAGGATACTAGTTAATTTGTATCTTTGAAGAGAATTGGGTATTGAAAACGAGAGGTAAGAACTTACACAGCAAGAAAAAATCTTGTTCCTAGTGCCCGATCTCAGTAGATACACAGAGGTTGTGTATGTATGAATGACTAGGAGAAGAAAGAAACCAATATATCATAAATCAATAATAAAAATCACAAAAGTCCATGGATCAGCGACCCTTGGGAGACTGACCTTTATAGATGAAATCATTCAGAGATCTGAATCTCAGGCATCAGTAGGACCCTTGACATTATCTGGAAAGGGCTCTACTCTATTCCCTTAAGAAACAGAATAAAAAACTGCAATGTTGGGCGTGGAATCCCCCCAAGGCATGTTTTTGGGGCTCAAAGCCCAAGTTTTGACCCAATATTGTTGTAAAGACTCCGCGAATTGCGGGCGCAGAGCGCGAAATGTATGATAGAGTCACAGGGTTGTCCGCCCTAGTTTTGTAATGTAATGTTGGCCTACCCATGGTCTACAGACCATGGGATTGTATAAATAGAGCGAGGCTCTAAGTGTAAAAGATAACGAATAGGAAGAAGGAGGTGAGAAGAGAAGATCAAGTCTAAGTAACTAAGTGTGTCTTAGATCGTAGAGTAGGAGTAGGCTCTGCAGTTGAGTGCACGGACCCTTGCAGCTGAGTGCACAGGGCGGAGTCAAGTCTGTAACAGAAGAAGAAAATAATAAAGAGAAGTTTTATCATAATTTTGGTGCAATTGTTCTTGGGTTAATGCATGCTTGTTATAAATTGAAAATATATTGTTTATTTACTGTGCGCACCTGTATGAATGATTTAATTTGCTAATTATAACTTAACACATACAAGTAGGCTAAGTTAATCAAATTACCGTGGAATACTAGTAAGGACTTGGGTAATAACAGCATTCGGCCCCCGAGTAGGGCTGCACGAAGGTAGCATCTCAAGCTGCAAGGTAAGGGAAAGTGCATGTAGCGATGTGCACGCAGGGTCGAACCGCAGAAAACTTGAACTCATCAAACATCTCCAAGGTGCAAAAACCTGGTTCTAGCACCCTCCCATACTACTTCGAGTGAGACCTCAGTTCGCGCTTCATGGAATGTTGCCAAAAGGGCCAGTAGTACCATGATTTGTTTAGCTAAATCACCTCCGAACTTCGGTTAGGCCCAAATAAGCCAACAAATGGTTTCGTTGTCGGGACCTACATAAGAGATGTCTGATGTCGTGGCACTAGAATCCGACAAAGAAATAATTTGAAGGGTGGTTGGACAAAAAGACTCACGAGTTCACAACGCAGGAAAATAGGAATCCGCAAGTATCAAAGGAACAATGACTAGAGCACTACTTATATATGGAAATCCACGAAATTTTCTTTGCATCCTTCCCGTATGAGTTTTACGAGTGGATCGCGAAGCTAACAGACAGTCAAGGAAGGTGTAGGCTCGACAAACCTATTGTGTGGACTCCAGAGTTCGTGTGTGGACTAGAAGCATCAGGAGATAAGATCGCGTGCGTTGTGGACCATTGGCTAGATTGAATTATAGGAGGGAAGCATGCTACAAATAATTGTCATCTATTACAAAAGTATACGCAGACATCCCAGTAGTTGTTGTATAATTTCTGCAAGTCAGTAGGCCATGATGAGTGTACCTGTAAAAGTTATGAACTGATGATGGATCGAAATCCTACCTACAGAGTAAAGACCGAAACGCGAGCCCTCGATCAAAAGGCAGGGATGGCGTGCACGGAGTTTCAAGGTCGTGGACGAGGTCAAGGTGGAATGGGACTAGGAAGGGGTCACGGAAAGCTGATCTATTACAATTGCAGAGGGCTAAGGCATTATGCCCGTGATTGTACAAATCCGACGAGGGCATCATGTTTATATTGTACCTAGTTTGATCATGAGACAGAGGACTGCCCCACATTGATAGCAAGGTTGCACTATAAAGGAACACTCCAACCTCCCCCGACTCAGAACCTACAAATGATGAGGTCTGAGTCGTGCGAGGAGGACCCGAATGTAAACATCATGCTTCGAAGCAGTATCAAGATAGGAGATGATAAGGGCAAGCAGCCCAAAGAGAGTGCCTGGGTTCGCAAGGCTCCAACAAAGGAACCAGAGTTTGATTTGGAGCATGCAAAGGAGACATTCATGGAAGCTAAGAAGAGCTTCACGGAGGCCTCCACTTCAGGTAGTAAAGACCAACTAGCACCAGAGATGGACCCACCAATGCTCACTACATTTCTGGAGACATGCATGAAGCTGTTGCGCGACAGCAAAGCGGTGAAAGGGCTGCAAGAACTCATCACTATATGTATGGGACCTGGAGAACCGCGCATAGTCCAGAAGCTTGAAAAACACGCAACACGAACAGGAAGGGAGATGAGATTGACTACGCAAATCGAGGAATATGAAATGGATCAAGTGATTTTGGATCTAGGATCGGATGTGAATGTTCTGCCAAAGCAGACATGGGAGCACATGGGTAGGCCCGCGTTGTAATGGTCTCTTATTCAATTGCGAATGGTGAACCAGCAAAAGATCCTATCAATGGGAAGATTGCAGGGAATAATGGTAGACATCAAAGGTACGAGCGCACTTGCAGATTTTGAAGTGATAGAGATTGTAGATGACAGCAATCCCTATCTCATGCTACTAGGAATAGATTGGGCCATTGATATGAATGGAGTGATAAATCTAAAGAAGCACAAAATGATTTTTGAGAAAAGGTCACTGTGCATAGTGGTACCTCTAGACCCTGCGGAAGGATCGCGCTACACAGAGTCGGTGCGCGATTGTGATAGTGACGATGATCTAGATTGTATCTACAAGATAACCACGTGAAAGTAGGATTGGGTAAATCCAACAATGGATGGCAGGATTTCGTGGGAGTGCGAAAGCTCCTACACCTCAAATTCAGATGAGGAAATAGAAAGATGGCAGAATTGGTTACATGAGGTAACCACGCTTAACTGCACCAAGATGATAAGGTCACTATGCTATGTAGCAACAAAGGCAAGAGATCTGCCTATCTATGATGGACTTCCCATGGTAGATAATTTCCTGAACAAATTTGAAAGAGAAGTACCAGAACAACAACGTTTTGACGCTCTGAAATGGGCACTGCACGCTACGCCCGCAAGATGGTGGGGTACGCACCAGCGAAATTTTGAGGACTGGCGGGAATGCAGGTGAATGATGCACCTACAATTCGGTAAACCTCAGATACGGATAACAGACAAGTATGAAGGACGGGATGACCCTCATACGCACCTCACGAAATGGACCAAGCTCTGCGGGGAAGAGCCAAAACCTGAGTGGGTGCATCTGTTCAATCATACCCTAGATATCATACCCATGAATTGGTATACTGAGATGGAGCTCCACTGTGGCATGAGTGAATGGGATACCTTACGTGAAGGATTCCTCTTAACCTTCACGTTTGAGGATCATTGGTGGGATACTGTTGATGATGCGCTACAAGCAGTAAAAGTAGCTATCTTCAAAATACCCTAGGCGGCAATGGAAGTGCTTCAGCCGAAATGGGTCACCTAGCGGAGTTGCACGCTAGAGTGCTACAATGTAAATATTGAGGAGGATGATGAGGATCCACGGAAAATTTACATTCCCGAAACTGAAGGCTATCACGAGGTTTGAGGACCATTGATCGAATATCCTGACATCATTGTGCCGCTAAAAAAAAAACAAGTAAACATTGGGACGGAGGCTGAACCAAAATATGCAATGCTCGGTGATTATTGGGATGATGCCACGGTGGATAAGGTTGCTGAGTTACTCCGCGAGTACCAAGAATTATTCCCGACCAAGATTACGGACTTAAAAGGGATCGTTGGCGAATTAGGGATGATGAAGATCACCCTGAAACTCGTCGTTAAGCCGATTAAGCAAAGGCCTTACCACTTGAATCCAAAGTATAAGGAAAAGGTCCATGTAAAACTAGACAAAATGCTCGCAGCCGAAATTATTGAGCTAGTGGAAGAATCCAACTAGGTGAGCCCTATGGTAGTACAGGAGAAAAAGTAGATGGGTGAGATAAGGATATTCATGGACCTCAGGAAGTTGAATGACGCCTATGTACACGACCCATTCCTGACACTATTCACAGATGAAGTATTGGAAAATGTTGGCAAACAAGAAGCATACTCTTTCACTGACAGTTTCTTAGGGTACCACTAGATCAAAATCGCACCGGAAGACAAGAGTAAGATGACCTTCGCGACGGAATGGGGATGCTTTCAATACATCGTTATGTTGTTTGGATTGACTAACGCGCAAGACATATTTTCTCAAATCGTTGTTGTCGCATTCAAAGAATACATCCACAAGTTCTTGGAGGTCTATCTGGATGATTGGATTGTCTTTGGATTGGTTAAGCACCACATAGCAAGCTTATGCTTGATGCTCGATACTTGTCGATGACACCAGATTGCGCTAAACCTTAAGAAGTCCACATTCCTCGTTCCCTTTGGGAACCTGTTGGAACATGTGGTCTGCAAATAGGGACTGATGGTGGACCCTGTGAAGATTTCAATGATTCTAAATTTGGAAGCACCGTGAAGAGTTAAACAGCTGCATGCTACCTTGGGACACAGAGGGTACTACAGGAATTTCACCAAAATCTATGCCCAAATCACTGCCCCGATGGAGAAATTATTGAAAAAGGATGTCACATTTTGCTACAATGATGATTGCATGAAGAGCCTGGATGTCCTAAAGTAGAAATTGGCCTCCGCTCCAATCCTGGTCTTCCCAAAATGGGATGTGGAGTTTCATGTCCATGTTGATGTGTTGTGTATCGTGCTGGGAGTAGTGCTCACACAAGAAGGTGGAGAAGGCTTGGATCACCCTGTTGCGCTTGCAAGTCATAGATTGTCTAAAGCCAAGAAGAACTATTCCACAACTGAGTGCGAGGGGTTGGTGATGGTGTACGCACTCCAAAAATATAGGCACTACTTGCTAGGAGGACATTTCAAAATGTATACAGACCATTCTGCGCTAAATTACTTGGTCAATAAGCCTGTGTTGGGGGAGCGCATATGTAGGTGGCTCTTATTGTTCCAAGAATATGACTTTGAGGTCGTGGTAAAACCTGGACACCTGAATGTAGGACCCGATCACTTGTCACGTATCGAGACAGGTGAGGAACCTACTAGTGTGGAGGAAGGATTACCTGACGCACAACTCTTTGTTGTACACATCACGGATGAGAACTTCAAACATATAATCCACTTTCTGACAATAGGGACCACACCGAAGGAATACTCCATCCAACAGAAGAAGGAATTGGTGGTGTGCGCGATGACCTTTTCTGTCTTTGTGGGGCACCTATATAAAATGGGAAATGATGAGATATTGCGAAGGTACGTACCTAAATTTGAACGAATTCAGATCCTCGCAAAAGCACATGGGGGCACTACAAGAGGACACTATGCAGGACGAGTGATCACACAAAAAGATTCTTCCAAAAGGTTGTGGTGGCCAACCCTTCACCAGGATTTGAAAGCACACTGTAAGGCCTGCGATATATGTCAAAGGACCAGAAAACCATCGCAGATGGATGAGATGCCAATGAATCCACAAATGGAATTGCAGTCATTCGAGAAATGGAAAATCGACTTTGTGGGACCTATCAAACCTCAAGCAAAAACGGACGTGCACTACATCATCACCACGATGGAGTACCTAACACGATGGGCAGAAGCGCAACCAGTCAAAGACTGCATGGCCACTACGGCTGCAAAGCTTTTGTTTGAACACGTGTTGACCTAATTTGGATGTCTGAAGATATTAATGAGTGATAGCGGTACACATTTCCTGAATGAAACCATCAGCACGCTCACAAAAGAGTTCTAGATGTATCATTAGAAAAGCACACTGTATCACCCACAAGCCAATGGAACAGTAGAAGCGTTCAACAAAATACTGGAGACTGCGCTAACCAAAGTGTGCAACGTGTAGCGAAACGATTGGGACCTGTGCATACCTGCAGTACTATGGGCTTATAAGACATCGTGCAATAAACTAATGGGACAAACACCCTTTCGATTAGTTTATGGCGTGGAAGTTGTAATGCCGATGGAATATATCGTACGTAGTCTGTGCATAGCAATGCTCACAGGAATAACGGACCGCGAAGCTCTCAAGGAAAGGCTCATGCAGTTGGAAGAATTGGAGGAGGAACAGTTCTTGGTTGATTTTCATCAGCAGGTACAAAAGCAGCGCGAAAATGCATGGCACAATCGCCATATTAAGTTGCGCACACTCAAGGTAAATGACTTAGTGTTGATGTATGATAGTAAGTTTGAAAATTTTCTTGGAAAATTCAAAATGCATTGGTTAGTATCATACGTGGTTAAGGAGGTCACATACGGAGGCATGGTCCAGTTAGTCAAACTAAATGGAGAACCCTTCCCAGGCAAAGTGAATGGCAACCGCTTGAAGCCTTACACGGGTGGGTCAGCTATCTGACTAGCTGACAAAAGCACAGTCTTTGTGCTCCAAGGAGCCGGACAAAGGCGCGGGACTATAAACATATACCGGTACGAATGTATGGAAACAATTTAGACACAGAGGTCTCAAGACAACGGATGCACCAGATTCAGCAAGCAGCAACTCAGTGCGTTGTTGACCTCAGCATGGTTCGAGAACAGTTGGAGGGACTCCACGCCAAGATCGTCGCACCAACAGAGTGACTCGAGGGTGAGTCACAATGTTTGTTGGGGGCCTGTTGGTCATGGAATCCCCCCAAGGCACGTTTTGGGGCTCAAAGCCCAAGTTTTGACCCACTATTGTTTTAAAGGCTCCACGAATTGCGGTCATAGAGCACGAAATGTATGATAGAGTCATAGGGTTGTCCACCCTAGTTTTGTAATGTAATTTCAGCCTACCCATGGTCTGCGGACCATGGGATTGTATAAATAGAGCGAGACTCTAAGTGTAAAAGATAACGAATAAGAAGGAGGCGAGAAGAGAAGATCGAGTCTAAGTAAGTAAGTGTGCCTTGGGTCATAGAGTAGGAGTAGGCTCTACAGCTGAGTGCGCAGAGGCCTAGTAGTCTGCAGCTGAGTGCACAGACCCCTGCAGCTGAGTGCGCAGGGCGAAGTCGAGTCTGTAACCGAAGAAGTAAATAATAAAGAGAAGTTTTATTATAATTCTATGCATCTATTCTTGGCTTAATGCATGCTTGTTATAAATTGCAAATATACTGTTTATTTACTGCGTGCACCTATATGAATGATTTAATTTGCTAAGTATAACTTAATGCATACAAGTAGGCTACGTTAATCAACTAACAGTAGAATACTAATAAGGACTTGGGTAATAACAGTGTTCGGCCCCCGAGTAGTGTTATGCGAAGGCAGCATCTTAGGCTTCAAGGTAAGGGAAAGTGCGCGTAGCGATGTGTGCACAAGATCAAACCACGGACCTCTTGAACTCATCAGACATCTCAAGGGTGTGGAAACCTAGTTCTAGCACCCTCCCATACTACTTCAGGTGACACCTTAGTCCGCGCTCCGCGGACTGTTGCTGAAAGGGCCAATAGTACCAGGATTCCGAACCTGGGTCAAGCCCCAATAAGCCAACATGCAACTTATGCCGAGATCCATAGCAAAACTGAAGGATTTGAGCAAAGTTTTCAAAATACAAATAATGTATACTCTAGTCCTTCACAAGATGGAAAATCATGTAATTTGAAAGAAGGAGAGGGAGGAACCAGTGGAGCTGCTAAAGCAAACCCACAACCATCTAAATTGGGATCTCCTATGATCCTGGCTGAAAAAGAAGTGCTTAATATCCCAGATCTAAGTAGCGTAGTAAAACCCCTTTGAATTTTGAATACTCCATTCGCCTAGATAACACCTCCTGACTAAGAAATACCTAAAGATTATTGGCACATATTCGACCAAATGGCGAATCAACCACCTCAAGGTCAGACCTCGATGTTGGAATACCCTATCATTGACCTAGTATCCAATGCCCCAATGAAAGCTATTCCTTTACAAAATATCCTGACCTTTCACATGATGACCTCAAAGGATCTGGATGCTTTTCTATTCAAGTTTGATGTCCCGTGCAGAGGATATTACTACACCACCAATCCTCAGAAACTGAAGTTGTTGCCCTCCACATTAAAGGGAGTAGATTTGCGATGGTTTATGGGTTTAGGTGGAAGTACCATTAACTCCTAGGATGACATGAAGAACACTTTTCTCACCAAGTACCAGGACTACTGTAGGACTAGGGATCTAAAAGATGAAATCTTCAAAATGTTTGCGAAGGATAATGAAACTTTAGAAGAATAAGTCAAACAGTTTCAGTATAATTTGCAGATATCCCCCCACTCCACATTACCAAAAGCGGTCGTGAAAGCCATTTTAATAAAGGGAATGAGAGAAGAATGGGTAGAAACTGTAAATCTAATGGAGAAAGGTGACATTTATCAAGAAGAATATGATGAAATTGTTTGATTGTGTATCAGGTGTTCGTGGGGAAATATACACATCGGGCTAGGAGGTCGAGACTCCATGACTAGAGGAAGCAAACCTCCCAGCGGAGGCATGACCAAAACAGAGATTGACAACCTCTTGTAAGATTTCAAGACATATATCTTGGGCACACTGACTACATAGTTAGATGTCTTATATGCCATACAAAGACAATTTGATGCAGAACAAATGTTAGCTGTATTTTGTCCACGTTGCTGAAAGAAGCACAGTCAAAGAGAAAGTCCTTTGGACATGATTCAGGTGTGCTCTATATGCACCAAGGGCCATGCAACGGATCAGTTTCCATCACTTCCGAAATTAAAAGCAATGTTCAAAGAAGCTGAAGAAGGAACAGATCCAACATACTTAATGGCTCAACGTCGACAATGGCGACCCTCAGGTATGCCACAAGACCCCTCTTTGTTCTTTCCCACATAATCTAATCAACAACAAAATCCTGGAACAACATGGCAAGGTCAACCAACCTTCTCTGCCTGGAAATCCCAACAGTATTCCATGTCACCCTGGCCAAAACAACCCTTGCCAGGAGCTTGCTGGCCAAATTCACAATGCTCTACCCCCTTTTGGAAAAATTCAGCTAGTAATCCTTACCCTTCATAGTGGGTTACTTCCACCTCACAAAACCCGAATTGGCCTCAAAACTGGCAGCTCTCCATGGGGATGAACAATCTACCCATGGGAATGGTTTCTCAACCTCAGCCCACATTGCCAAGTCCATTTCAGAACCCTCAGCCTTCAGTATGCCCCCAACTTCTAGCTCAACCAAATCCGAATCATAATAATAAACTAGTTCAATATGTATAGATCCTTGAGAATTCGGATAATGACATAGAACTAGTAGAATGCAATAAGCTTCGACTAAGGTCAAGGCACATTATTACCACAGAAGAAAATAAAGAAACTAAAAACAAAAACAAAAAAAATCGCAATAAATCCTTCGATTGTGATTTCCACGAAAATAAAATAGGGAGAAGACAAGTCAAGAAGCAGAATTCCAATAAAATTTTAATTTATTCTCCCCCATTCCTTGATATACTAGCAATAGCTAAACTTGTTGTCTATCCTGATTTTGATATCTTAGGGGAATTGAAAATTTTGTGTATAAAGATTCCACTCCTCGAGGCCATACAAGACATCCTGATTTATGCAAAAACAATTAAGGAATTATGTGGGAAGAAGATTGGGAAGAAATTAAAAAATCCATCAATAGTACATGTGGTAGGAACTTTATCTGATCTTATTTTGGGTAAAAAAACACTGATTAAATATGAAGACCCAGGAAATATTGTAGTAACAGTTGAGATACAAGGGTGTGCCTTTCCAAATACACTAGTAGATCTTGGAGCAGCCATTAATATTCTGACTACTGAAACCTACAGGGTTCTGGGCATTACAACTTTGGAACCCATCTCAACCTTATTAGAGCTTGCTGACAGATCAGGAGTTAGAACTGAAGGAACCTTATAGCATGTGATTGTTTCTATCGATTCCAAGAAATATCCTATGGACTTTCTAGTCATCAACCCAAGAAGTAGGCTAGATGGACATCCTTTGATATTGGGTCGGCCTTTGTTAGCAACAACAAATGCTTATATAGGATGCCGTGCAGGCAACATGACTATTACTCAAGGAAATGTTGTGAAGAATATTGTTTTGTATCCCCCCTATAAAGTAAGTCTACCTATTGTAAATACTCAGTTACACCCACCTAGATACTTGGAAGAAAACATACGCTCTCCTCTCACACTAGAATAATCTCTTGAATTTAAGAATCAGACGAAAGATGATGTGATTAACAACTTCATTAATAGACCAGTTTCCATGAATAATCCGACATGCCAAGTGTTAAATGCAATCCCCAATAATGAAGCACAGGGAGATCCCTCGAGGGATGTAGACGATCAACATATACCCACGACTATTGTTTATAACAACAGGCCAATTGAGATTGAACCAGGTAAAATGCTTAACATTAACGGTAACTTGGAAAGTCATCAACAACAAAGGCTTATTCAGGTGCTTCATAAATATAAAAATTATTTTTCCTAGGAATAGTCAGACATGAAAGGTATAGATCCTCAGTTGTGTACCCATCATATCTACACTGAGAAGGATGGTCGCACCATCCAGCAACTCCAAATAAGGTTGAATCGTCACCTCAGATAAATTGTGAAAATGGAACTACAAAAGTTGTTGGATGTACATTTTATTTATCCTATCTCAGATAGTCATTGGGTCTCCCCGTTGGTAGTCGTTACCAAGAAAAATGGGAAAAGACGAACCTCTGTGGACTATAGGAACTAAACAAAGCCACCCAGAAGGACCATTTATCTCTTCCTTTTATTGATAAAGTTCTCGACACCTTAGCAGGGAAACAATTTTTTTCCTTCCTTGATGGCTTCAATGTCTATAATCAGATCCAGATCACCCTTGAAGACAAGGATAAAACCACATTTACCTGCCCTTGGGGTGCATTTTCATACAGAATTTTACCCTTTGATTTATGAAATGCCCCAGCCACATTTCAGAGAGAAATATTGAGCATTTTTTCCGATCTGATTAACGAAGGACTTGAAATTTATATGGGCAATTTTACCCCCTATGAAAGTGACTTCGAGCAGGGTTTGCGAAATATGGAAAAGGTACTTGAATGGTGCATTACTACCAGATTATGCTTAAGCAATGTAAAGTGTCACATGATGATGACCGAAGGTGTGGTTTTGGGACACTACATCTCTGCTGCTGGGAATAAAGGTAGATCCAGTAAAAATAGAGGTAATCCTTGCATTACCCACACCCTGCACATAGACCGAGGTATGTAGTTTCATTGGATATGCAGAGTATTACCATGGATTTATTGAGAACTTTTCAAAAATTGTTGCACCTTTGTATGTCTGAACTGGTAATGTTGAATTTAATTGGTCTGAAAAATGTGACGTTGCCTTTGCAAATCTAAAGATGTTGATTTCAACCGCACCAGTATTACGAGGACTAAATTGGGAGTTACCTTTCCATATCTCTACAGATGCATCAGACAAAACTATAGACGTTGTACTTGGACAAGAAGAGGCTAGGAAGCCCTGCACTATCTATTATATTAGAAAAAATCTTACCCCTGCTGAGTTAAATTACACAGTAACAAAAAAAGAATTTTTAGTTGCTATACATGTTATCAATAAGTTTAGACATTATATAACATGCTATCCAGTCTTCCTATATATTAACCATTCTGCTATCAGGTATTTGGTCAACAAACCAATCACTAAAGGGTGAGTAACTCGATGGTTGTTGTTACTACAGGAGTTCAATATCATCATAAAGGACCAGCCACGAAAATAAAATCATGTTGCAAACTTCATGTCTCGGGTACCTAAGACGAATAATTCATTATCTGCAGATGATCAATTTCCAGATGAGAACCCGTTCACTATAACGATTAAAGAACCTTGGTATGCGGATGTAGCGAATTATTTGGCAGTTGGGAAGTTACCAGCACATTTGTCACCCAAGCAAAGGAAGCTAATTGTCCAACGTAATGCCTTATTTTCATGGATTGGCAGGTACCTTTTCCACACTAGATCCGATTTACAGATTCGAAGGTGTATTCGAGAAGATGAGGTCTATGACATCCTGAAATCCTGTCACAATGAGCCTTGTGGCGAACATTTCGCAGACCGCAGAACTGGGCATAAAATCCTTTGGATGGGCTATTACTGACCACCATATTCAAAGATGCCAAGAAATATGTTCAAGCTTGTGACAACTGCCAGGCTGATGAAATTCCATTGTAGCCGCAGTTGGTGGTGGAACCCTTTGAACGATGGGCACCTGACTTTGTTGGGCCCTTTAATCTGCCATCAAATGAAAAGGTCTATATAGTAGTTTCCACGGACTATGTGACTAAATGGGTAGAAACAACAGCCTTGCCATAGGCCACAAAAGAAACAATGATTAATTTCTTTTTGAGTTGTTCGTATGATATGGCTTACCAAGGGAGGTAATAACCGACAAAGGATCGCAGTTTATAGGAAATAAAATTTCGACCACCCTGTGAAATCATCATGTCAAACATCAAGTTATCTCTCTGTATCACCCATAGGCAAATGGACAGGTAGAGAGCACTAACAAAGTCATAGAAGCAATCTTGACAAAGACAGTCTCGACAAATCAGGGAAACTGGGTTGCTAAACTTCCAGAAGCCTTGTGGGCCTATCGCACAACATGGCGCAACACTACTGGATACTCCCCTTACCAACTTGTTTTTGGCAAAGAACCAGTCTTCCCAATAGAGTTTGACATAAATTCTCTGAGGTCAGCCAGGGGGTTGGGCTAGATCTTACAAAATCCCAAACACAATGACTTCATCAATTAAATGAGCTAGATGTAGCATGCTTACTTTCCTTGCAGCGTACAAAAATTATTCAAAATTAGAGGGGAAAGTAGAATTATAGGCTTATTAAAAAGAAATCATTTCAGAAAGATGATTAGGTGCTCCTCTATGACTCCAGATTTCATGAATTCCCAGGGAAACTATAGACAAGGTGGCTCGGCCCTTATGAGATTCAAGAAGTGCATAATAATGGCACCATAAATTTAATCACCATTGACAAGTCTGCTGCTCCCTTTCTAGTGAATGGACATCTGTTGTGAATTCATCACCAACCACTCACAAAGGAATCTTTCTATCAGTAGGTAAGTAATGATCCTACTCTCCAAATCATAGATGTAGGGGTTGGTAACCCAATAGCTTCATTTCCATGAAAATATTTTTTTCTTTTCATATTGTAAATAATGTACATATTTGCTTTGAAAATGGTTGAGAAATTTTGTTCTTCTTTCTTTTCTTATTTAGTACTCTGGAATTTTGATATGAATATCCTTGCTTATGTCTATTTTTTGAATATGTTTTAAATTGTTCATGATTTATCCCCACCATACTAATTTTTATTTTATTACACATTCAAATGGTGGTTTCCTTAACAAATATGATGAAGAATCTAAGGCATATTTATTCTTGGCATTTTTTTTACTTCTTACACCATCCCTGATTCTTAAGGAGTTGATGAGCCTCCCCTAACTTCTAAAAAAAAGGAAGGAAGAAATGAAAACATAAATAAATTTAGAATGTACTAGGCTAATCTTTCTCAAAAAAGGGATAGGGGATCTCATCATGAGCCAGCCTACCATGATCATAGGAAAGTAACATAAGTGGCATTCCCATTATGGCTACCACACCAGGGTAATGGCCTTGTGACACAAAAATGTCAAAGGACAAGAGGTCTCATCACGAGCTAGCCTGTTCACTTTGTTATGATCTGTTGAGTGGCATTGTTACCATCTGGTCATCACACCAGAACAATGTCCTTTTTGAAGGAAATCCTTTTTTAAGTTAGGGATACTAGATCATTTGTGGGTTAAAAGGAAACCCTGTGGAGGCTATGGATGTCTATAGGCAGCAGTGACTCTACATATGGTATTGAATTATACTTTGAAGTTGCCAAAATCTCACTATGTCCTTAGTTCTTATTTATTAAATAAAAAGGGAGAAAACACCTTTGATTAGTGATTATATCCTTAATAACTAGTATGGACGGCATATTTATATTACATGAACCACATTAGAATTATCTGATCATCCAACGTTAGCAGTGATAAATTTAAAACAACGCTTCACCAGATCTCATCACACATACTCCAAAAGGAAAATATCTTTCCATGATGTATAGTTCATACACTTTATTTCTCATGATCCTCTCTGACCAATCGTATGGTTGTGCATTCGTTGCACTTAATTCTATATGTATGACTGCTCTAGCCACTTTTTGTTGTATTAATGATGCCACATGCCTTTTTTTCCTTCCACATGCTTCAAAGGTCGTGGTCACCCTTTTTCTCATTAAATGGGGATGGTCATACATTATGACAATGTGAAGGCGCGTGATTAACGAACAACTGACATACCTATCAATATGATAGGATAGTACTGAGAGTTTGTATTTAGTTTTTATTCCTTATACTCCTGCATGTAGTTTATGTTGTTTCATTACGAGAATTGTGGGATTTAATAATGCATAAAGATTTGCAGATTGTCCTAAGGAAATAGCAGGTATGGGTCACACCTTTGTTCGCAGTGAGCCTGCACTATTATAAAATCACCACGCAAACCTGAGATATCTTAGAATGTGTAGGATGGGCACAATACCTTGCTCCGCTGCAAGCGTTTAATGATGATATCGCTCTGGAATTCTTGCAAAATCTACAAAATGAGAGCACAATTGTCAAAGGCAGGACCATAGGAGTAACTGAATCCATTCTGGTAGAGGTCACAGGCCTCCCTACAGAAGGCATTAAATGGGTAGAAATGCACAAGGCACTCCACGAAGTCATAGAATTATTCAAGGAATCCGGCGAGGAGTTAGTTGGAAAGGCAAAGGTATTTATCTTGCATCTCTGAGAGAGCCATGGCGCGAAATGGAAAAGGTCATCCATAAATACATCACATGCGATGACCACCATGATATGGTAAGGCCACGACACCTTAAGTTGTCAGCTGCATTAACACAAAAGATAGTAATCAATTTTTCATTTTTCCTGAACTCGTTCTTACATGAAATTGCTAATAGAGTGAGGAAATCTAAAAACCGGCAGGCTACAGTTAGTCATCATGGTTTGATCAAATTGATAGTCAAAAGGGAATTAACTCAGTTTCAACTAACTTGGGACAATTTAATAAGCTCTAATGTACCATCCTTGAAAATTCCCAGCCTGAGGAAGAACATCAGACTACGGAGGTACAAGCCCCAACAAAGGGATGAAAAAGGAAAGTCCTTATCTTGACATCCATTCCTGTTAAACGAAGATAGTCTAAGCGAATAATCCAATGGAAAAGCATTAATGTATCCACAGATGAGGCGAGATCACCCCATGAATCCCCTAATAAACAATGAGTCGATTTTCCTGAGGATTACGAAGAAGCAGTAGCTCGGTTCTTGGAAAATTTGGGAACTCTTTTTGAGGAGATAGGCCAATTTGAGAATTCACAAGAAGAAGTACCTACTTCTATCCCTTCCACTTCTCCTCATAGTTCTCTCCATACATATACATTACCCTCTTCCGGAAATGACAAAGATACACAAGAATTGGAAGGACAAATTTTTTCTACAGCTGAAACCCATGAGCCGGAAGCTAATTCCAGGGATACAACCCAACTTGAACATAACCCTGATTACATTGAGGAGATGGAAGATAATTCTGGAGATACAACCTTACTTGAATCAGACCCTGACAATGCTATTGAGTCAGAAGCCTTCAGGAGACACAGTCTTACTCGAACGTGACTCTGATGATTTCGAAACTGCTCCTATTTTTGAAAATTTTATTGCTGGTCCTTCTTCCCCAGTGAAGAAACCCATAGTAAGGAGAAAGAAGAGATATGATCACAAGTTGGAACTGATGAATAAGGAAAATTAAAAATTGAAAAGAAAAATCAAGCAGCTTAGGAAATGGCCAAAAGACTCTAAGAAATCTTATAAGAAGGAAGTAGAGTCAAAATCAATAGGAACCTAGAGTGAGAATTTCCTTAATTCCACTGGAATACAAATGGAAAACATTAGCACTTGTTCAACAGGAACTCAAACAAATGATTTTTGTACTATTTTGATAGAAACTCAAATGGATTTTTGTTCTTCTGTGGAAGTAATAGAGACAACTACTCATACAGACCTTCAAACAGACCTCTGTGTTCCTGTGTCAATAGTGGAAACAGTTGTTCAAACAGACCTCTGTCAACAATGGAAATAGCCATACAAACAGAGTCAGTAGCAACTAGTAGCAAGACTACTCAGATTGAGGATATACCTCCTTATACCCCCTTAATAGTAGAGTCTATTATTTGAAATTTGAAGACAGAACTAGTAGAGTTACAACAAGTACTACAATAACATCAACAAGAGGTTATGCCTTTAAAGAAATACCAGGAGTTACTGAAAAAAATTTAATGACTTGACTACAACAGAGGATGAAACCTATGCCAGCCTCGGAGAAGAACGGAAGAAAGTGGAGGAATTACAAGGACAATATCAGAAATATTTGGAGCAAATAAAAATTATTTGTTTGTTTATTCAGATGCACTAGCTTGTATGTTGTCTACGACAAACTATGCACTTGTTTTTCTTGAACAATATTTGCTATTAAAAGTTAAGGCTATTAGAGTTGGTCAGCGTTTTGAGTTTAGTTTTACTCTCGATTTTATTAAATGTTGTCAAAAATAGATCGGGGATGTAAAATGTTTTCTATGTGAATTATATTTACACAACTTTTTCTTGGAAGATGACAGGGATGTCAATCCTAGCCCCTTCCTCTCCATTGCAAAAAACCAACTCAAATGGGCTAAGGTTCATGATACTTTCCAGAGGAGAGAAAGTGGATAGGATCTTTTAGTAAGAGGTGAACCTACAATGCCCCCGCAGATCTGGGTACAACATAGAAGTTTTATTGAAAAGGAAGGAGTTGTATCTACCTTGGGCCCCATCCACATAGACACTATCAAGACAAGTTTGAAATATTTTGAAGACATTAGAGAAGCATCTCTCCTGGATGCAAAGAAAAGATGGACAACGTCTCCCAACAGTGTCAAAAACCAAGAACCCTTTAGTTACCGAAACCTTAAGGAAGTTGCAACTAGACTCGCCTGTTATGGTAACATTGTCCTAAGTGAGGGTCCTACCTGGATTGGATGTCGTTACAGAATCCCTATTATTTGGTATCCTCCTAATGGGTATCATTGTAATTATGAGTTATCAAAATATCAGGAAGGTCGAGCCTTTGCAGTACTTAAAAACAAAAATGGTTTCCGGGTCTACAAGGAAGAAACATATCCTGCCTATTCTCTAACTCGGTTGCATCTTAATTATCTTATTGCATGAGGACATGCAAAAAGGCAAGCTGGGAAGTATGTTGGGTCATGAAAAAGGTATGTTTTCCCTCCTCATTTACTTGATTAATTATATGGTTTTCTTGAATTTACTCTCGTCTTGAGCACATTCTCGAAGAAAGACCTTGAAAAGCAAATAAAAAGTAGTGTTGAACAAATTACATGCTTTTAGTATTACAAGCCTAAGTTTTTGCTTGTTCTTGTGCAGGATGACTATATTGGAAAATTGTTGTTCCTTTTAGATAAGACAACAATGCCAAGAAAAGAAGATGTTGTTGTTACAGTTGTGCCAACCATGCTAAAGGCAGAGTCAAAATACATGATTGATGTGGAAATCTAATTGTTCGGCCAAGAAATCCTGAGGATTGTAAAATTCTAGCAAGACTGTGAATGCAGATTGAACCTTAAGGGTTGAAGTGATTTTGTAATTCCTTTTTGACAGTTAATGAAAGACTTGAGATTTCAAATTAAATCCGCGTAATGAATTTCTATAGTAGTTTTCTTCTAGAGGCTTTGGGCCGATTGCTAGAAGACCTACTGCTTATTTATATGATGATTTTTATGCTTTACTATCAAGATTCATATTGTTTTTCCTTCTACAAGTTGAGTTAGAGTAGATATTATAGCTCGGTTAATATCGTTTTTATAATTTACAGAAAGTAAGTTTTGTATATGATCGTTGTTTCCTCTTAGTATATGCTTTCGGCAATTACTTCTAGCTTTGAATGTTCCTCGTGATTAGCATGATTTGAGTAGATTCCTTTAATATGTGTGGAATTGATTATTCAGGTTGATTTCCTTTTGGCCTTAGAATATTGCATTAAGATCTTTGTTTGAAAGTAGTTTGCAATTGATTTATCTTCCCAATTTCGAATCATAGAGTAATTATTGTTCTACATTTTAAGAGTTAATGAGTTGTTTAGAAATTATTTATTTTTGCAACGATTAGTTATAGTTTAGGAATAATTACCTGCATTCCAATCTCTAATTGTTATCACATAGACAGTGCTTACAACCTTGAAATAGAAAGATGAATCCCAAGTTTACATATTAATGTAGGATTAAGATCGATTTATAAAATCATCTTAGTGCACCAACAAAGGCAAACAACACAAATGAAAACCAAATGGAGTCTTTAGAGAGACCACGAGACACTAAAGACTCAGGGAAGTTCAGCTGGAAGATGGTTGAACAAACAGAGGCTTAAGAACCAAGGAAAAATTCATGCAAAAATAGGGGCCAACTTTGGTGCAAACGAGGCACCAGTGCATTGCAACGCTGGTGCAAAGTGGGCCAGGGTGAGGTGAAACGATCTGTCAAAGGCATAGGGGGTGCATTGGGCCTAGGAAAGAGGTTTGCGGCACAAAAATTCAAAAGAAGGTTCAATGAAATCACTTCCTAGGTCTATTCTTGGTTGGATAATACAACTAAGGTATGTCAAGGAGGTAATCAAACACAATGGACAAGGATACCACCAAGGAAATACTTCGTTCCCCAGTACGGTCACTAATTTGTTATATGGGATCTATGATTGCAGACAAAAGTATCTCCCCTAGGTTGGTGGCTAACCTTGAACAACAGAGAGACAAGGAACCCAATTCTTTTAATTAAATTAAATAGATAATGGAGTGAGGCCTACATAGAATCCTTCGCACACTTCGTTCCTTCTTTAGCTTGGAAACCCCAATTCCAGCTCTGATTTCCAAAATTAGAACCTGCACAGTCAGATAACACTCACAAGAAACTACAAGATGTATGCAGTATCATTTAAGTACTTCATTCAATAGATCAACATGGTATTGAAATATATGAAACAACATCACATATAGGAAAACAGTGAATTCATTGCATTACTATAAATGGAATGAGATTACAACCATAAGTAACAATTGATCTTGTAAAAGAGCTCCTCCAAGTTGTTGACTTGTCCTTTCCTTGTCACAATATGCACCTCTAATCACCCTACATGCAATGAATGATGACCACTCACTGTAGCAACATAAGGGCAGAATTATTATCCAAAAGCCAACCTCCAACCACATAGAACGTTGAGAATATATAGAGAAGTATGGTAAGGTGGGAGTTCTTATCCAATTAACAATCTAGGGTAAGATATCCACCTTTGATGGAGGGATAGGATCAAAGGATAAATAGTGAAAACTCCAATGTAGTGATGGATAGGATCCGAATGTTTTATTTAAGGTAAGTAGTTGTAACAAGTTCTGGAAACTCCTAGAAGAGGAAGCTTCTGGAATCTCGATCATTCTCCCATATTTTTAGAAGTAATGCAAGTGCAAAGGGGAGAGACCTACTGGTGACCAACACAGACCAAGTGGAGCAACCTGCTGGTGAACGCACCCCAATAGGCCTACAAGGAGAATTAGTCCTCAAACTAGCTCAGATGAAGCAGTTTAGGGCTCAAACTCTGGGATATGAAAGGTGCATGCTTAGGGATTTGTATAATATGGTGATAACGGGGAATAGGATGTTTATTGATCCCATTAGGAGGCTCACTAATCAGATGTGACAAAATGGCCTATAAAAAATAGCATTACTTTCTTTCACCATGGACAAAAGTAAAAAGAAATTTTCTTAACAAGGATTACATAATCATTCCTTAATAGATATACCATGTGAGATATGTTGGTGTAACATGAACATCACCTAACCTAACCTACCCTATATTTCCTACCCTTCAAATGGTCATAGTATTTTAATTAATTTTTATGTATAGTATGTCTACTTTTAGTTGGGGATTCCATGTAGGATGACATGTGGAAGTGACTAGGGATTGACAAAGTAGTGAAATGGTTATTTATTGTCCATTAATGCACACTTCATATTGTCTAGACACCTATCCACAAGTGTACACTTCCATCCTATTTATAGGTACAAACCTTATCCAGAACCCTATCTTACTTATCTCTTTATCCTGGGAAACCTTATCCTTTAACTTTTAGTTCTATTGGATTTTTCCATATTAATAGAGTTAGTAGTGGAGTGTGTGAGTTTTTTATTCATTTGTGACTTCTTTATGGTTCGTCCTATCCTTCGTCAACTCTATTATTGATTCAAACTCTATATTAGCCCCTACAAGTCCATTTTTGGTCTAGTTAAGTAGTACAAAGGTAGAGTTGGTTTCTACTGGTTATGCATGCACAAGGAACTACACTTATTGTAAATTTATTCTCACTATGAGAATTTTATTCAAGTGTTATTAATTCAAGTAAAGTCATATAAGTGAATTTGAATTGGTTTTTCAAGTACTTCATCTAAATTTTGTGTATTGTTTCATTCTCACTTCACTCTTTTGTCTTGCAATTTACAATGTAGTTGTTTTATTACAATAATATTGTGTGTCTATGAAGAGAATGATTTTTTGTGGTATTTCATTTTCAAGTCTTTTTAATTTCTCCTGATCTTGGACTTGTGGGTTATGGGCCCACATTCAACCTTTAATTCTTTATGCACGTGGACCTAACATGCTCCTTCACACTAGAAGTTCAGAATTGTAGGGTCTGAAAAGTGTTGTAGGTTTAGAAAAATGTCACAGGCTGAAAGGCCGAAGGGTCATAGCCAATTCCCTCACAATGGGCTCACCACAATCTCCATGCAATGTTAATTCCTCACCACAATCCACACATCTCTTGTTTTCCAACCAATCAATGTGTGGAAATTCTCTCTTTATCCAAGCACCAGGACTTACTTGAAAGATTTACTGGTGTAGGATAGTCGAATGATCCACATAATTTAGACCACAGATCAACCAATAGTCTAAATCCATCCTAGAAATGATTATTGTATACATCCTTCTTTGCGACAGATTTCAGGGATCATTACATCCTTACTCCAAATCATGATACAAAAGATTCATTCTTCTAGGTAGCCAGTGATAGATTATTCATTTCCCAGAATTTTAATTCTACCATCGCAATGTCAACATGTTGGCTCACACCATTAAGACAGAAATATAAACTTTGAGACTAGCACATGCATAATTATGTGTGAACCAAATTTGATTAATTTTAGAACCATTATACTATTTCATGGAATCTCTTGGTGCCTATGTAGCTTTGTTCATCATTTAATGGCTACCTTTCTTCAACGCTTGAATACTACAATTTATATTAGGAAAATACATTGTCATGGATCACTTCGGATCCATGATCTTCTATATAAATCTCTCAACATAATCCCTAAGATCCCTCAAGAATATGATTTTTTCATGCTTTTAAATAGTAAATTAACAATTCATGTTGCCTTTTGACAGCTGCACTTTCCACATGATTTCTTCTAGAAATCATTTTCATTGATTTCTTCAAAGATAGGTCAATTTTCCTACATCAGGCTCTCAAGGTACAAAAATTTATGACCTCATGATCACATGCTTATGGTTTTATCATAACATCTTTAACTCATGAGCTACAACAAGCCTCTGCAATAACAAGTCTCCAACTTGCTACATGATACTCATCAAACTTTCTCCTAAGATTGGAATTTTGGGATTTTCCTGGTTCTTTCCTCTAGAACCATTTGAGCACTCCTTGCTCTAAGCTATTGAAAATCTTCTCACCTTCATTTGTTGTCACTTGCACAAAGAAAAAAAATCTCTTACTAGAACTTCCAACAACCTGTACCTTCTTTTTTTGCTCCTCGAATCTTCGCATTCTCCACTTCCTCTTCACACAGGAAATATTTCCTTGCGTTGATACCAATTGATGAAAATGATTTCTAAGTGTCTTTTGTTCTCAAGTTGTTTTAATTTCCTTATCTTGGACTTGTGCCTCATGGTCCCACATTCAACCTTTAATTCTTTGTGCATGTGGGAATGACATGCACCTCCACACCAGAAGTTCAAAATTTCAGGGTTTGAATAGTTTTGCAAGCTTAAAAAAAAAGTCACAGGCTGAAAGGGTGAAAGGCTATAGCAGATTCCCCCATGTTGGGCTCACCACGAACTCCACACAGTGTTAATTCCTCACCACAATCCACACATCACTTCTTTTCCAACCAATCAATGTGTGACAATCATGTCATTATCCAAGCATCGGGACTTACTTGTAAGCTTGACTAGTGTAGGATCATCAAATGATCCATGCCATTTAGCATGTAGATCAACCAATAGTCTAAATCAATCCTGTCAACATTGAATTTATATGTCCTTCTTTGTGACAGTTTTTAGGGATCATTACATCCCTCCTCCAAATCATGAGACAAAATATCCATTCTTCCATGAAGCAAGCGATAAAGTATTCACTTCCCGGGATTTTCATTCTAGCATTGCAATGTCAACATGTTGTGTCACACAACAAGACAATGATCACATCATCACGACATAAATATAAATTAAGATATTTATACATGTACAATTATTTAACAAACAAATTTCATTAATTTTAAAACCACTATACTATTATATGGCATCTCTTGGTGCCTAGGTAGGCATGTTTATCATTTGATGGCCACCTATTTTCAATGCCTGAAGACTACAATATACATTGGGAAAATACATTATCATTGATCACTTCAGATCCATGATCTTCTCCATAAAGATCTCAACATAATCCCTAATATCCCTCAAGGATATTATTTTCTTCATGCTTTTAAATAGCAAATCAATAATTCATGTTTCCTTTTGATAGTTGCAACTTCCACGTGACTTCTTCTAGAAATTGTTTTCATTGATTTCTCCAAAGATAGGTTGATCGCTCCTACATAAACGTATCTTAAAATCTAAGAGGATATGGTGTCCATAAAATTCCAAATACAAAATGTATCAATATATATTTTGCATCCATCTCTATGTTTTTAGAGTGGAAAAATGAAATTTGAATCAACTTACAAGATCATTTTTACTAGTGGTCACAATTTGGAAAATTTTGAGTGAAAATATTCAAGAGCCAATTTTGAGGCCTTAAATGTACACTTTTGTGGTCCCAACTTATAGTGGACCAAAATTCCATAATATGCACACTGATACCTTTTGCAATGGCACAATAATTGCATCAATTAGAGCTCATATGAGAAAGTTGTGCCTCTTGGTGACCTGTTGAAATTGACCACCATAATTCGAGAGGATGCCACATCATCCCCTATTACTCATAGAAAATGGGTTAGCCATGTGGGAACTATGAAGAATACTCTAGAAGGGTCAAGTTGTAACTCATATTGAGGGTTGAATGGCTAAATTTAACCCTTAATTGGTTATCGAATTGTGTTATAACCAGGCCACTACGAGGAAAAGGGGTTCCATTCTATTCGAGTGCGTTTTGTTCCATAGATGAGAAGAGTAGTTGTGAGTGGATAGAGAGAATTTGTTCATTGTAGCATATGATAGAGGCCACGGGTCTCACTCCTTTGTACTTACATCCATTTCCACTTAGAAAGAGAGGGAAAAGTATCCTCATATTCCAGCTAGGTTTTCTCTTATAAGGGTTTCATTGATCATATATTGTGTTCTTTGTGGTTTGTGAGTTTTATTTTTTTGTTCTTTATTTTCCATATTTTATCTATTGTGTGCATAAATATAAAAAAATAATTAATGAATCCATAATTCCAAGTAGAAATTAACCCTCATAGTGTATGTTTTGAGCTTTCAAATATATGTTAGTAGATTTATTGTGACAAACTATACAATGGATTATTCACGGTAGTTTACGGATCACTTACTTTTCCAATATGTTTTGTAACTTGAGCTACTAATCCAAGGAAATGGATTTGACCCAAAAATGTGCCAAAAGTGTTATCACATGGATTAACATCTTGAAATAATAATATTGAAAATCTCCTCAAAGGAAATTTGAGAGATGATGCCATTGTCATGTTAGTAATGCCTCCTCCACTTTATGATTGATAATTTTCCAAGCCCAAGCGAGTATCCCTAATATAACTAGATTTACATTAAAGTGTTGAAAATAGCAACAAGGAATGATAAAAATAGAATCCAGAATATTCCAATTTTAACTTGTCCTTGAATTAAAATTGTGAATTAAAATCGAATTTAGTCTCACCAGCTGCTTGGAATTAATTAATTAATTCATTATGGATTAATTAGTTGGAGAAATTCAAGTTAAAAGTCTTTCTGAAATCATGCAAGATTTATCCCTTAAATTAAGGAGATTATCCCTTTAATTAAGGAGATAAGATTGAGTTATATTTGAGTTGTAATTAGTTAAGTCAGTTTACTAAGTTAAGTCCAATTAAATTAGTTCCAAACTGTTTGAGGAACTAATGTGAGTTATCAATCATTTGTTGCATACATGCACTCAACTAGTGTACTCCAGATAACTGAAGATTCCCTCATCAGTAACTCATGCATATATATTTTGAGAAATACCCAGTTGAGATTAAAGTCAAGGACAGTGTACTATTAGTTGCATGTGTTTTCCTATAAAGGAAACTCATGCATGCAGTCAAGGTAAGGTACCTTGAGGATTGCGCAGTTCATACAGGGTGTGAGATTAGTGTGAGAGATCAGTGTTCCACTTGGTTGAGAGTTTTCCACTTGATAACAGGAGGATCACCCAGGAGAAATAGGGTAAGGAAATAGGAGCTTGGAGGGCAAAGGAGAAGGCTTGTGAGAAGCCAGGTTTGCTTATGAGCATCCAGGAGGATTGTACTGAGAGTTGGCTAGCTGTGAGAGCTAAGGCTTTGTATAATCTCTATGTATTTCCACCTTGTATGATAATACAGATAGTGGGGTTTTTAGCTGAGGCTTTCCCAATAAGATTTTCATGTGTATTGTGCATTGATTCTTTTTTCTAGTATATTGTTTCAGCTCGATTTTGCAAATATTTAAGCTTCGTGCAATTGATAGTAGAAGTAGGTTTAGTATTTCTTTGCTTATTGCATCATTTAGGTTAGCTACGTCAGATTTTCTATATTGTCGTTGAGCGAGATTCTTGTAGAGAATTTGTAGAATTCTACATAAACAGGTATCGGAGCCAAGTTTCATTGGAGCTATGAACAGCTATATCTGAGAAGAGAATTTGAGTTTGAAGTTCGGGGTTGCAGGTGCAAATCGAATTCTTATCATACTTCAAGGTTGGCTAATGGCGTTCTATGGCTTGAGACTCGAGTATGCCTTGGAAGGTAGCTCGAATTACATAGCATGGAGAGATAGAATGGAGGTTGTATTAGAAGACAATGGCTTGAAGGATATCATTGATGAAGATATCCCAAAGCCATCTTCAACTAATGCACAACAGTTGGCTGAGTGGAAGAAGTGTGTGGCGAAGGCAAGACGGATCATCCTTGAGGGAGTTCGAGACAATATTGTCTCAAGTTTCCATGGGAAGGATACTCCATTTTCAATGTGGAAGACATTGAAGGACCTCTACCAGAACAGTAGCGACTAGAGGAAATTGGCGCCCAAGGATAAGCTTCGAAGAATAAAGATGGAGAAGGGCGATACTATTTCCACATATCTGAACAAGCTTACCACTTGCAGAGATGAGCTTGGAAGTGTGGGAATAACTACTGTCGATGATGATATGGTGAGCCTTGCTCTCCTTGGCCTTCCAAAGAGTTGGAATAGCTACCAGGACT
>APFE030868064.1:142922-160327 GCA_000404065.3 Pinus taeda | reverse complement strand
TGTTTGTCACTAGAAAGTCTTAGGCTTCTAGGGAGGTTAGATTTGTCCGCAAAAATAACTCTTTCCGCATGACACATAGAAACCTTATGAAGACTCCAGGTGTAATTGAAGCATTAGGTCCCATGCATGAGGCAATCATTCGACAAGGATTAGAATACTTTTTCTCTATCAAAGACCCTGCCATTGATGTAGCTAAATTCCGGTATCAAATATCTAATCCGAATATCCAGCTCAGGGAACCATTTAAGTATGAGAATTTTAAATTAGCTGCCAACTACTTTCACCTCTATGGCGAAATCGTTTTGAGGGCAAGGCCATCCTAGTTAGGATATAGGTTCCGAAGTCCAATTATTTGGCACCCTGCACCCAAATACTAAGCCCTGTATGAGATGCCTGAGGGTTAGACATGCCATTTCTTTGAATACCTAGTTACGCATCATGGCTGTAGGCCTTCACATGAGATTCCATCTCCAGCCTACTCACTCACTACCTTACACATCAACTACAATGTTTTCATGAGGGCATGAAAAAGGGTAAGCAGGGGGGGTGTGTGGAGTATTAAAGAAGGTATGTTTTTGATGATTATTTTAGCGTCTTTTCATTAGAATTTACAAACCTTTTTGCATCATGAACTCAGAAAACGATAAAGAATTGTAATAAAACATGTGAGATTAATATGCAAGATGAAAACAATGACAATTGTCATTTCCTTATGCAGGACGGAGGAAAAATGAGAAGTTGTCGTTCCAAAAGGAAAAGACAAGGACGAGTTAACCGCTATCCCTTTGACGGGAGACCATATGCAAACAAGATCAAAGCAAATCAGCCTGGGAAAGGAAGTGGAGATATCAACTTGGCGCAGGAAAGAAAAGAAATGACTGAGGACTAACGGTTCGGCGAATCCCTCAGGATCCTTGATCCTTAGAGATCGTTGTTTTATCTGTTTCTGCACTTAGATATCTCCATCTTCACCCTTATAAAAGGGCAACAATGTTAGCTTGGAGGAGAGAGTTAGATGTTGTTATTCTTTTATGTAATTTCTTTTAAGATCAAAACTGTGATCATCAAATCTCGTTAAGAACTGCTCTACTGTAATTTTACTTTATGCATTAATACAAACTTGGTTACTATTTCATCTTTGAGGCTGGAATAACTTCAAGTGGTGTACCCCTGGAGGCTAAGGGCCCAGCCCTGGAGGACAGTTTCTCTTGTATCATTACGCTTGGTTTTTGCGTGGTTTTCTTATCAACGTTATTTGGTAATCTGATGTGTTTTATATGTTTACATCACATGCTCTGTTATGTTTAATTTATTAAGGTTTCTAAAGACATGACTACAATATTGACTCTGCATCATATTACTACTCTTTTAGGTGTTGATATAACTGCTAGTCTTTACGGAATATTGTTGTTGTTCCATTATAGAGCCTTTGTGTTGTGCACTTGCTCGTTAACATTATGGAATTCATCTTGGAAGTTATGTTATATGCGATTTTTGGATTTATGAGTAATGTTGTTCTATCTTGAAATGCAGTCGTATTCTTTCTAACTGAGGTGATCACTAGATCATATTACTATTTAAGTGTGTTGCGTGTACGTATGGTTTTCAAGTGTTGTTCCATATGTTATCAGTAATCATTGTTGTTCCATTTGTGTGTGTTATTCAATCCATCCTTAAGAGTGAAGGATTGTCGTTTGATTCCTGTAGATTACAATTAGTGCATTTGATATGATATACTAAGATGTTACTGCTTGTTGGACTTAGTTGCTGTTCTATTTCTTAACTGTTGTCCCATTTCTGATTTGCTTTTCCATTTCAGGTTTGATGTTCCATTTCAAGTTTGTTGTTCCATTTCAGATTTGCTATTCAATTTCTTAATTGCTGTTCCATTTCTTATCTGTCGTTCCATTTCTTGTTATTGGTGTGAAGAACGATCTCAGGCTATAGTGAGCATCGACATATACTATCCGGCTCCCAGTTCCATGATCTGTTCTCTGATTTCCTTTTCCATCAGTTTCCAAAGGGATGGGTTACTGCTACCGAACCCTTGACTGATAAATTGCTTAGTTTTCTGAATGTGTGATTTAATCTTTTGAAGTAGTTAAGTTGTAAACAAGCATCTGTTTATTCTTGTATTTTCAAACACTGTGCTACTAGCATTACTCTGGAAAATGATAGCCTTAGACTGAGACACTCTTTGAAATAAAAAAACGTTCCCGGATTAACATATTAATGTGAGGTAATTAGAGGTGAAAGTGACCCTTTTTATAGCTCCACACATGTGATTTGCACAATCAGTGGATTAAGATTGCCAATGAAGATTGCGTAGTGCAACACAAGGGAAATAGGAGTTTGGATCAGCCATTCTCATCTATTCTCAATAGATATTGCGCAGTGGAGGCAGGCAAGCAGCGGAGGAGATTTGAACCTGTGATTGATTCAGATCTGAGCTAGTTTGTGTGTAACAGGTGGAGATAGTACTGAGTACTTGCGAGGAGTATTGTACTATGTATTGTTACATGTTCTCAATCAATATAATATACAAATAATTGGGGGTTTTCAACTTTATGCTTTCCCCAGTACATATTGTATTGATATGTGTGATTGATGCTTCAATGTGCGCATGCAATTGTTTCTTAATTCCGCTAAATTGATGATCAACGTAGAGGAGGTTATGTATTATGCATGATTCCACAAATAGTGTATAATCAGGATAATCTCTGTGAATAAGTGTCATATTATTCAAAATTTCTACAAATATCTCACCAAACCCATAAAAGATCAAATATCAGCAACGTTACTAGGAACATACCATTCCATAATAGTTTTGATTTTCTTAGTGTCAACAACAATCCCCTTTGCAAAAATTGTATGTCCTAATTATTGTATCTGATCCTTATAAAAGTCACACTTACAAATTTGGTGTATAGCTGGTGTTGTTGTAGTGTTTACAAGACTATTTGCAGGTGTTTCTTATGTTCTTCCAAATTCCTTAAATATATAAGAATATCATTAATAAAAACTAAGACAAATTTATTAAGATGAGGTCAGGAAAAACAATTCTTCAGGCTCATGAATGTTGTTGGGGCATTGGTAAGCTCAAAAGGCAGAACTACAAATTTGTAATGACCATAACAAGTTCTAAAGGTTGTTTTAAGAATGTTTTCTTCCTTTACCTTTATTTGATGGTACTTGTATCACAAATCAATCTTACAAAATACCATGGCCCCCTTGACTTGATCAAATGAATCATCGATTCTTTGCAATTGATATTTAATCTTAATAGTCAACTTGTTAATTTGTCTATAGTCAATGCATAATATCATTGTACCATCCTTCTTCCTAACAAACAACACAAGGGCTCCCCTAGGTGACACACTTGGGCAAATGTATCCCTTATCAAGTAGTTCTTGTAGCTGCATCTTTAACTCAATTAGTTCCGGGATGCTCATACGATAAGGGTTTTTTGACATAGGTGCAAACCTTTGAATTAACTCTAGTAAAATATATGTCTCGCTTGGGCGGTAGCCCCAGATTGTTTTTTTTTTAGAAAAACATCAACAAAATCTTAAATAACTGGGAGAATTCCTACGGTGGATAACTTATCTTTTGAAATGATATTTCCCACTTGAAAAACATATATTTTCAAACCCTTCCTAATACATTTTCCTAGCTAGGAAACGTTAATTGGTCACAATTTTATAGGTCTCCTCAACCCTTGAATTTCTTGTCTGACACCCTCCTTAGTGAGATAATTTGTAACACCCTCCTCCCACATCTACCGAAGCAACCAACCAACTTGGGTAAATATGCGACAAGAGGCCACTATGATATGATTCAACCTCCTAAGTCACGTTAAGGAAGTGAAAATGATGAAAACACACCATACAAACATTCAACATCAACATTAGGACCCTTAGGAACCAATCCAACCTTTATGCCAACTAGCCCTTGGGTCCCACTAAGATTTTTGACCACTTAACTTATGGACACTCTCATGCTATGGACATGCCAATGTCTAGGGACTTGTGGATGCTCTCACTGGCCTGCAAGCTAGTGTCTAGGGACTATTTTTCATAGTTTTGTTCCAACGTCCCCAGGATTTGAGCCACTTTTTGAGGCTCAGAGCCTAGGCCACTACCTAAAATTGAATGACATCTTCAGTATAGTAAGATAACAGGGAAATGACAATACAAATGAAATTACTTGAATAATACCTTCACTCGACCTCTACTAACCATGACACAAATTTCGTCAAACATATCACAAATATGTAATCTATAGGTGTAAATAACATATTTGAGCATAGAGGTCTCATACTTAACTGAGAATCACTAAGAAGCATTGATCCCTCAACACATTAACTACCATTTTTTCCATTATGTTAGATACATTATTCATTAATTTACTAGTAAAAACATGATGAGAGTTATACATAGCTATTGTCATAAAACATATATATAACCAACATAATAGCAATAGAAATACCAATGAAATCACAACCATATAAACCACATATAATCAATATAATACTCATACACTACAATGAAACCCTGTGATTAGCATCCCTTTTTGCTTCCCTTTTTGCATCTAGAGCCCATTTTTGGTGCTATTTGTGTCCATTTATCAAATATGGTAGACAATGTGATGAAAAATTTGTACCGATTTTTACACCAACCCTTGCACCAAGTTTTGTGTCAAGTTTGAAACCTAATTTTGTTTCACTTACTTTTGCATATTCTATTGCATCCACTTTTTTGGGCCTACACTTGCATCAACTTTTGAATCATTTTGCATCCTTTTTTGCATCGCCCTTTGCACCAAGTTTTGTGTTGAGGTTTTTGCCTAGTTTTGCATATATTTTTGCATCTACTTTTGTTAAATCCACTCTTGCATCTTGTTGTGCATCCACATTTTCATCCTCTGTTGCATCCATTATTATGTCCACTATTGCATCCACTTTTGTTGTGCTAGAATTTGTGCCTAGTTTGGTGCCTACCTTTGCACCCACTTTTGCTTCTAATTTTGCATCCACGTTTGCATCCTCATTTGAATCTATGTTTGCATTTACTTTTGCATGTATTTTTGTATCCAATTTTGTGTTAGGCTTTGCATCTTATTTTGCATCTACTTTTGCATCAACTTCTGTTGCGTCCACTTTTGCATCCAATTTTGCATCCACTATTGCACCTATATTTACATCCACTTTTGCATCCCTTTTTGTATCTTCTTTTGCATCGAATTTTTTTTCTTCTACCATTGCATCCATTTTTACATCCAAATTTGTTGCACCACATTTTGTGCCATGATTTTCACCTACTGTTGTACCCACATTTGCTTCCACTTTTATGTTGGATCTAAAGATGATCTAAGGTTGTCATTGATGTCAACCCAAGGAGAACCAGGGGATACCCTGATTTTTCAAGGAATTTTGACTTGACAACTTACTCTATTTTGAGTCAAGGATCATCTAGATGGATTCTACTCATCGAGATGTTTCCATTGATATATGGCACGCCATGTAATTATTCACTGTTTAATAGATATTCATGTTTGAAGTTAGTAACCCCAGTTAGTGGGCTAAAACCCTATGGGGTTGTGGCATGGCACTCATAATTGGTTTTGGTCATTGAATAGTCAATAATTGATAATTTTTTAAGCTCCTAAAATCCCTCCAGCATTCTCTATAGAAGCCCCTCTTAACTCTATAAAAATAAATCTCATATATCATCCAAAAGTAGTGATCGTGGCATTTTCACAATAACTACATTTCTGCGAAGTCTTAAATTCTGAAATTAAAACATATTTGATTTGAAATCCTGATGAATGTCGTGACCAAATTTATTATCTTGGTTCGCTATATTTTTGGAGATATGATCTGTGGAAGTTAGGGTTTTTGCAGGTTGCCGAATTTCATCTCAAAGAAGTGACCTTGGGAAAATCGTCATAACTCTCTCTCAGAGAAGAGGATTGGAATCCTGTAAAAGTGGTAGACACCGACCAAAATTTAGTTTTCTGTGTATCAATTTCAGATCCAAAGGAGGAAATAGTGACAGGTGGTACATTGTACAAGTTCACTCTACTGAACTAGTCCATAATTAGGTCATTATGAGAGATTGGGCATAACTTTGCCTTGAAGAGTCCAAATCAGGTCAGACCTATGGCATTAGAAAGAAGACTCAAATGGATTCTAAAGGACCTAAGATCACATGTTGGGGATTTGAAATCGTAGAGATACATCAGATTAAATATCGTGCTCCTAGAAGGCAAGAAAAACTAGATCAAGTGTTGTCAAGGGGTGAAATGGACCAGAATTTCTAGGGTAGCAAAGAGTAAGGTGCAACAAAATGATGCAACAGAGGTAAGATCCAAGTCTCTTCTGTATATGCATGTTCATCTCTTAATTGCATTAATTTCTTTGTATTCTAATTTGTTGTTTTTGTTTAGCACTGACATATGTTCTGCAGGATGAGGTAAGTTTTGCTATTATCATGTCATAGGTATTTCTTTGAAGATTTTTTGTAGGTATTATATATTCATCAAGAGAAGAATTAATGCATAATATAATGTTTTGAAGAGTGAGAAAGGGTAGCATGACAAGAGTAGCAATCAAGGTGTAGAACAAAAACAAGAAGTTCACAACATGAAGTCTTCAAGTGGGAAGCACTGCATATAATCATTGTAAAAGCATCATTGTACAGAGTCATTGTAAAAGAATCATTGTAAAAGTTGTACAAGTGTCTATATACCAAGAGTTGAAGAGGCAGTGTTAGGATGTCTAGGATCATCATTAGGTGGTTGTGTCATAGTTGGGGTTATGGTCTAGAGTATCTTCTTCTTCTACATCATTCTATATCATTGTAAAGTGGTCCATTTTCCCTGGTACATGAGTCCATTCTTATTTTATTCTTCTATAGGGTGGTAGGGTGGTGCTAGGTTGGTGCATGATGTCACCAACAGGTTCAAGCCTATGAAAACTTCAGGGTGGTAGGGTGGTGCTAGGGTGAGTTGTAGCTCATTGGGTGTTGGGGCATCCATTCAGTTGACTATTGAAGAATCTCGAGCGTTGGAGAGTCCATCCAGTGGGAGCTAGAGAATAATTCTTTTATAGATTCTAGGAAGTTGGAGCTTTCTTTTCAATTGGAGTTGAATATTAAAGAATTATTAGAAAAATGTTCTGTGGTTTTTGACCCGAAGGGGTTTTTCCACCTAAAACTTTTTTGCCTCTTGTGTTCTTTTATTCATTGTTGTTACTGCATAAACATTAATGGTAATTGAAGATTAACTGATGCTTTGAAAACATTTAAAAGTGCTAATTGCTAAGGAATACTGGTTCACCCCCCTAGTATTTTCCAACAAGGTTTATGCATGAAGTTTTGCGTCTTGTTTTTATCTACTTTTGCATCTACTTTCGTTGCGTCCATTTTTGCATCCAATTTTGTGTGCATAGTTGCACCCATGTTTGCATCCACTTTTGATTCCTTTTTTGCCTATTGTTTTGCATCCAAGTTTGTGTCTTTTGCTGTTGTTGTCTACTTTTGCATCCACTTTTGTTGTTCCACAATTTGTGCCATGTTTTGCGCCTACCATTGCACCCACATTTGGTTCTACTTTTGCATACTCTTTTGTGTTCAAGTTTTCATCAAATATTGTGTATATTTTTGCATCCCCTTTTTCACCACTTTTACGTTAGGTTTTCATCTAATTTTACATATACTTTTGCACCTACTTCTGTTACATCCATTTTTGCATCTAATTTTCTGTCCATTGTTGCACCAATGTTTGCGTGTATGTTTACATAATTTTTTTGCATCCAAATCTACCTTTTTTTCATCCAAGTTTGTGTCCTTTTTTGCATTAGTTGTTGCATCCACTTTTGTTTCACCACAATTTGCACCAAGTTTTTCACCTACTATTGCACCCAAGTTGGATTCCACTTTTTCATTCGCATTTGCATCGTATTTTTTGTCCAATTTTTTATTGATTATTGTATCTATTTTTGCATCCACTTTTCTAACCAATTTTACATCCATTGTTGCACCCATTTTGTGTTTGCTTTTGCATCCATTTTATAACACTCATCAATTTTTTTGCATTGATGATATTTCTTATGACATTGACATTTATGAACAACTGATGACAATGCCAATAATCATGTTGAAGACAATAATGAAGCTGATGATGATGAAATGAATGGTGAATATGATGATAATTGAAATGATGATAAAGACGATGGTGGCTAGAATGACAATGACAATTATGATGATGACGACGACACTGATGATTATGAAGATGACAAGCTAATGACCATGGAAAATCTTCCCAAATTTTAAATGTTTTCATTGTCATAAGCATAATGATTATCATCAAAGTCACCGTCATATGATCATCATTATTCTCATTGTCGTCTAGGTGATCATTAACAACAATAATGACATGAATGATGATGATGTCCATGACGACGATGACAACAATGATGATAGAAATTACATTAATGATGATTATGGGGATGATGAAAATGATAATGATGATGATAATGGTGGTGATGATCATCATCATCATCTATGGAGTTGTTATTTCTCATGCATATATCATATGTGTCCTAAACAACCATTTTCTAACATTCATTACAATTTTTGGGTTGATGATATTTCTTACGACATCGATAATTATGAACAATGATGACAATGTCGATAATCATGATGATGACAATGATGAAGATGATTATGATGACATGAATGGTGATTATGATGATAATGCTAATGACGAAAATAGTGATAACAATGATGGCAATGTTGATGATGATAATGTATATGATGACAATTATTATAATGATGTCAATGAACTTACGGTCTTATGGATTCATGAAATTACTAGTTTCAATACCATCTTCTGCATACATATTACACACAATTTTCATGTACCTCAATTTATGTACAAAAAAAAAATTGTAATACAATAGACAATAATCACTCTCCAATTTGGGGAATACATGGTTTACTTCTTGTCTTTTCCTACTCCCTTGCACATTTCATGGTCCTCAACATCTCTTTCTAACAAGTTTTCCTTTTGCTTCATGCTACAGGCTATACATCTCCCCTTGTTCGAAGAAAGGTGATTCTTATTGAAACCTAATAATCAGACAAAAACTACACGATTATGGAGGCTGAGTGCTAGGGCTATGTATGGTAGTGGTAACATAGTCAATGGAGGCTGAGCACTGTGCCTATGGAGGTGGACAAGTTAGATTTCTACAACTCTATGTAAGCGGCATCGAAGGAGTCAAGTGGTGTTATTACACAATTGACTGATATTGCATTTAAAAAATGGAATTCAATACCATTGAGCCATATGAAATTCCGTTGCTTCACTATAATGCCATTCCACTTTGATGTTGAATTCACCTCCAACAAGTCATGCATCATACACCATGTGCAGGTGGCACCATCACCAGAACGAGGTCTTGGTTTCCACACAACTAGCAGGGGCTTGATAGGTCTCGGTGCTTAATGGTGGAGTGGTATGGGGAGACAAGTCATTCAGGTAGGGAATAGAAAATGCATATGACAGTTCAGGCCTCAGGAGCATGACAAAGGTGTCAGTTCTGCAAAATAGGAAGAACATAGGTAGGAGTTGAGGCAATAAAATAAATTATGTGGCTCAAGAAAATTCTGGAAGATTTGCTGGTAAAACAAGTACACTCGACTCCACTCATGATTGACAATACCTTAGAAATAAATTTGGCCAAGAACCAAAAGTTCCATGATCGAACGAACAACATTAATACAAAATATCATCTTATTTGACATCATGATGAGGCCAAAAAAATCCATATTTGCCATTGTTCCACTAATGAGCAGATTGTAGACATCTTCACCAAAGTGCTTGGAAGAGAAAAGCTTGAAAGATTTAGAATGATGCTTGGACTCACCAACATCCCTTCAGATTAAGGGGGGGAATGTTGACACCTAATCATAGGGATTGGGTGAACAACTGTAAATAGTTTAAATAAATAATAGATAAAATGGAGAGTCACCGGGAGATGAAACTCAATAATCACTCCATCATGTATATAATAATGAACAACCTAAATGAATAACAAAATCTCATTTTGAGGAGTTACCTCCTGGCTTGGCAATTCTCCATTTTACTTTTTGATGTTTAACCAAAACACCTTAGTTTATTTATGTTAGGCATATATGGTTTGATAATAAAAAAAAATCAATTGTGGTTCACAGTCACTGAGTGGCTTCTACATCCACAGGTAATAATTCAGGCAGATCAACCCAAAGGGATCTACCCTCTGGCTTATTTGGTTGGGCCTAACCCCAAGAGCATCGAGGAGATTTGACCCCATGACCTCCCAAGTGGCAAGGTATGTAGCAACGAGAACTCGACCAATTGAGCTATCCCTTGGGGCTTTTATGGTTTGATAACTTGCTCATACTATATGACTCCTTTTGATCTCATATAGTTATTATACATATATCATATGATATAACACATGAAATTATAGCACCCTTCTCAATTCTATACATGATTAAGATGGTAGATCATCCTTTTACCTTGGGTTGTGGTTTTCATGAAACAAATGTGCACATTGATTAGGGGTTCAATTTATAATATGAATTTTTGCTATGTTTTGATTTTAATTCTTAATATACTGTTGACACCTAATCCTCTAGGATTGGGAAAATATGGTGTAAATATGTAAATACAAAATAAGAAAATGAATAGATCTTGGAATGTGAATCCAAAGGGTCTCTCTCCTATGTGTATATATTAATGTTCTTCTTAATATAAAATTTCAATATTTTGGAGTTACCATATACCTGGCTTGACATGGTATCAGAGTGCAAGTCTGCAGGTCCCAAATTTAGTATCCTTTTTCCTCTTAACTCATTTTCCATTAGTATAACATGTCCCTCTACCATTCCTTTCCTTGGTAGAACCATTTGCATTGTGAAAAATTTTAATTCATCCACATCGAACTTAACGAATTCTCTTTTTGTTGCATGACTATAATGTTTTTGCAGACATTTTACACACTATATGCACTATTCGAGGCCCTCCTTTAGTTGATACACATTGTGCATGTTGTAACAAGGTTTCAAAGAAAATTTCATCGCTAAGTTACAAATTGAAATGCCATGGTGGTATTGTAATTAAACCTATGTTTACTTTTGTTTACACATCCCTGCATTTAACTGCGATTATTGGTTAGTGTTGGAATTGGTGTTGAGTGTTTTCATTGGCATTGGAATTCGTGTTGAGAATTAGCATTATGAAGTTTTTTTAGTGTAATGTGAATGTTGCAGATTGCATAAGGTAATATCTAGCGATGAATTGAAGACTCTCTAAATATTACAACTTCGTTTACCATGAATTGTTGTGCGGGTATCACCAATAATATATGCTGCATTTCATTGAATTATAATTAAGAATTGGTCCATTCATATATGCAGTGATGGTCATTCCATAGTTTCATAAAATAATAGAACATTGAAAACATATGTAATATGTATATATTTTCATATTTGTGAATGGAAGAACACATTGTTTTATATTCTAATACCATGAGTAGTAATGAAGAAGGAGAAGCCTCATCAAAGTATTGAATCTTCATCTTTAGATTCCCGTGAGAGTGTTGGTCATCATAATTTCCTTATGTTTAATATCTGTTTTACCCAGACACACTACCTCAACCCTTTGTTTTACCCTTGGAACCTATCTATTTCTGCACTTCTTCTTACCCTTGCACTCATTCCTTCACTACCTTCATGATTTTCGTTATTTTTCAACTCACATGTTTTGTTTCCTCAAGTATTTTGATAGAATGATAGTATTAATCGATGTGTAAGATGGGGTTGGTGTAGGAATATTATTATACCATTCATGTTCTTGTACTCACGACAGCTGGCAGCATCAACACAGTTCACCGTCAATGGCCACTCCAGTTTGGAAATCTACACACATTCCTCTCCAAAAGATCAACAACATTTTGTTGGGCTCAGAGCATCGAGGAAAATACGGGGTATGAAGGCCAAGGTTTCAACTAAATACCCCTAATTTAGTCTTTTTTTCAAATAGCGGAAAGCCCAAGATTATAATTTTGTTTTTATTTCTATTGCATCTATGAGCCAAACTATATGTATTTAATAAGGGTTTCTACTAGAACTAGGTAGTGGTACACTGGTGAAATTTTGGGTTATAATGTAACTTTTTGTATCGCCATACTTCTAGGCTGGATCCGGATATCCATGATGTAAATTTTCAGTTACTAAGTTTAATACAAGGACCTGTGCCAATTATTCCTTTCCCGTTCCAATATTTTATGTGATGCATTATTTAAGCAGTTGATTTTCTAGATCTCATAACAGGGAAATGAGCTGGTTGGCTAGGGCCCAGCCAACCTAGCTCATTCTTGCTCTTTCATAAGGTGTGTTAGATATATTTTCATATGCAAGGTTTGAGCAAGAAGTATTTCATTTCTTTCATGTAGCTAATAGATCTTCGCTTTCTTCATAAATTGTGTGACTTGGATTTGAGGTGTGAAGGCATCGGTGTGTTCATTTACTAAATATTGAATATGATTTCTTTCCTTTGATTAGTTTCCTTTCTACAAAAAGCGTGTTTCATTTTTCTTGCACCAGTGTGCTTCATTTACGTTGGAGCCTTCGTTAATTTTGAAGAAGTTTTGACCAGTTTTGACCAACCATAGGGCGAGAAAGGACAAATGGCAGAAATTGTTGGGTGGTGGAATGAGCAGTTGCAGGGGAGTGATGGCAAAGTGGCAGCGAAAGGAAAAGGAATCTGAGGAGACGGGAAGGCGCAGAATCAGCCAAGGGAGCAAGCAACCAAGTGAGAACTGGAAGTTCAGGAAGCTGAGAAGGATATAAAAAGGGGAAGAACAGAAAGGAAGAGGTTGTTATTGAACCTGCTAGACACAGGAGGACTTGGTTGCCAAGGAGATATGCGGATGCAGAGGTCGAAGTAGGAGGAGATGGGAGTCGAGGAACTAGGTTTCGGAGCTAGTCTAACTTGAGCCACCAAGCTGGTATTCTATGTACTATTTATGGTGAGATGTCGAGTTATGATGTACTCTGTCCTATTGATTTAATGTAATCAGAGTTGATGGTTTTTGAGACTTATAATGTATTGCGTATCATGTTTTGTGGGCTTATTAAAATTTTAAATAGTCTACTTGTTGCATGAAGATGGTGATTACTAGATTAATACTAGAATGTTGTTAGCTCTGTGTTATTCATGATGGATCCAAGAGTATGAGTTTAGGGTATCACTATCTTTGTTTCATGTATTATGGATGCATATGTGTATGATCACCTCTATCCGATTGTTATTCTCTCAACCCCATACTGAGCCCTTCTCCCCTTTGGTTGCGGCACACATCGGGTGAGACTCCTTGCCCTTCAGGGCGATGTGAAAATGCTAGCCCTGTCCTAGACTACAATAGACCACTGTTGGCCTCTGTGCTTGAACCTGGGGTCTTTTCCCTAATGATTCTTCTGAGCCAACAAATGGTTCCCTTCTTGGGACCTGAAGTTAGGAGAACTAGTTCAAAATATGTTGTCAAGGGTGTTTGAAATAGAGATCAGAAACTGGTGGAACCACAAAGTAGACCAATTTGTGGCAGAAAGAGCTACCTGTAAGAACCAACTGATCGACAAGGTGTGTGCGAAGATTTTATACACTACTAGCTCAGACGACCAGTATGAAATTTTCTAGTGCAAGTTCCCTAAAGACATGTACAGTTGGTTGAGGGAACTGAAGCGAAAAAGTCCAGCGAGCAGATCAACGATAGCCCACCATAGTTGGACCTCGTCTAACACTACATTAATACAACCATTGGATAATGAGCAGAGAGAGCAGTTGATTTCTAGGTGAGGAATACGGTGGAGGGATACGTGGTCGAGTTTGCTGCAGAAAGCTATCAGTCCTACTCAAAGGCAGAGGCGGTGTTCAACTTTGGGCTAAGGGGGGAATCGATAGGAGAAGTTTTGACATAGATTAAGATGTTTTTAGTAGAAGAGGGGCTGCTATGTTTACCCACTGCCAGAATGGAAGCGTAAAACCAGTATTAGGGGAAGGAACTAAAGGGGAAAATGCTACCTAAAAGGGGATAAGGATGCTGCGAGGGGATGGATGCACAAGGATTGAAGAGAGCTAGGGATGTTAGAGAACAGAGGAGGGCACTGCTAGTGAACAAGTGGTAGGCAAGAGCAGCTTGGGCCCTAGGAGAAGGAAGGAGAGGGTCCCACCAAATAGGAGTGGTGAGGAGAAAACCCTGGGTTGGGATGAAGGGAAAAGATGATGCTAGGAAACCCAGATGCGGGAAGAAGGGATGTGGAATCGGGAAGAGGATGAAGGACATTCCCTATAGGTTGCGGAAATAGGATCACAATAGGAAACAGGGGGAGGACTACCTCAAAATGTTGAGAAGTGGGAGTCACAATAGGGAGCGGATGGGGGATCCTCCTTGAAGGTTACGGAAGAAGGACCGCAAGACCAGCACGCATGTTGCCATGAAGATGACAATAATGTGGGTGATGGGATGAGGAGGTTATTCGACAAAGAACAAGCATCCACCAAAATTCAGTAGCCCCAACCCTGAAATGTGAGTAGCGCTTTCCCTGACCTTCCCCTCATACCTTATCATAAACCAGAAGAATTCATCCTTAACTTAGCCAAAGCGACGCGAGTATACAGTGTGCGGGAGAAATATAGAACCGGCCTTAATATTGGAAGTAATACAAGAATAAACTATAGCAGTAACTTGGGACTATAGGGATCCCTACAGTTGGGAACCAAAGGTTTTGTGCTATTAGCTAATACTCAGAGCAGTATGGTGGGATCATTTACTAGATACCCGGAGTTTGCAGGAAAGGGGAACGAGGATGTGGAGCAACACTGGTAGCTCTTTGAAGCCATCTAGAGGGCCCGTGAGACTCCAGATAATGTTCGGGCAGTGGAATTCCAGACCACGCTATGAGAACGAGCTCTACGCTGGTTCATAAAGTGGGTAGAACAAAACCAGAACCTGACCATAGATGATATTAAGAGGGGATTTGTGTAGGAATTCAAGGTACCACAAACAGATCAATAAGGGCTATCAAAGCTATGGAAAATTAAGTAGAGGGAGGGTGAGACTACTTGGGAGCTCATGCAAAGGTTTAAGGATGCCATTGCCAAGATAAGTTACACCCTAGACCTGAACCACCAGTGGGACTAGTTCATCAAGGCACTCTTGCCCCTGACCAGGACACCACTGACACAATAGAAGATAGGAACCTTGCAAGATGCATTAGAGAAAGCATCTCGGATAAAAGCAATAGCAGGGTATCCCCATGAATACTGGGGAGGCACGAGTTTGCAAGATCCAACAATCTTGGGCTTGTAAAGCCAGATCACAAATCTGAACAAGAAGTTGAGAGACCTCCAGCCCGTACGACCAGCCAGGCCCAACATTTGGTGCACCCATTGCCTGGTGGAGGGCATGTTGCGATGGAGTGCCTGCGACTACGGGGTCTTAACCAAACAAGGGGGTGGCGGGATCGTGTGGAACCACTGCCACCGAAGGAGTTGCGGCAATTGGAGCGCAAGGACCCTTCCTAGAAAGGAATAACACAAACTTCTGTGAGATTTGTAGGACATATGGACATCTGTCGCGAATGTGTCCAGTTCTACAAAAGTACTCCAATGTCCCCAATAATAAGTACACAAATTATGTGCATTGACCACTCATCACACCGATCAGTGCCGAGTGTTGGATGCTCTAGCAGAAAGTCTAGATAGATCCATGTTCAGGTTCAATAAAGCGAGTCAAGGGGGGTGAGGAGGAAACAGACGTGGAGGAAGAATGGGGGTCAGAGGACCCTTAAGATGCTACAATTGTGATCAGGAAGGACATATCGCAAGGGAATGCCTACTCCCGAGAAGACCATGGTGTTTGCAATGTAGAGTTAACACCCATGCGATGGAAGACTATCCAGAGCTCATTGCGAAATGGGAAGAGAGAAACAGATAGTGAGAGGCCAACCTGGTGAATGTTGAGCCTCAAACCGATGAGGTTTTCCCCACGAAAAATATTAATATAGTCAATTGAGGAGGGAAGAAGATAGGGGAAGATATCTATGCTAAGGAACCCTCCGTGATCATCAAAGTGATGTCACCACGAAAATCATATCATCCTGAGCACCAAAAGCAATATTATCAAGAAGCAACCAAATTTTTCAAGGGAATGACTAAAGATAGGGATACCCGAAGACCGCAACTCTATAGACCCGTTCCTACCCAGCGCATTGGGGAATGGTTTAAACTGTTCTTAGAAATTGTTGAAGATGAGGCCATGCTAAAAGAATTGCGGAAAAGCTTAAACGTCATGGTAAACCCAGAACGAGAGGACATGGGACAACCATGCGAAGCCTAGTCAGAGAAATACTCTAGGAGAGTGAAGCGAAAAAATAAAAGAAGTGGGAGGGAGTTCTGAATCAACGCGCAGGTAACATGATTCCAGATAAGGGACACCATGCTAGATCTAGTGTCGGATGTAAACATCCTACCCCGAAAGACTTAGGAGGCAATGGGGAAGATGCAACTAAAGTATTCACCAATTCAATTGAGAATGGCAAATGAGTATTTTATATTGCTTATCGAGAGATTGGAGAATGTAGAGGTTGATGTGGTGGGATGAAAACACACACTAATTTTGAAGTAATAGACATTGTGGGGGATAAAGACCCCTATCCATCACTCTTAGGGATTGACTAGGCATACCAGAACTATGATGTCATAGATTTGAAGAAGGAACTAATGATCTTTGAAGAAGAAGGACTAAGGGTGATTTAGTCATTGGACCCTTACCAAGGACCCAGGTTTACAGAGCCAATAGATGACAAGGAGGAAATAGGGATGTTAGATCAGTTGTATACACTCACGATAGGAAAGAGGGAGGACTACATAAATCCAACATTCGGAGGGTCAGTTAGCTAGAGGAGCATCCAAAGTTTAGAAGCTGGATGGGATGCATGGCAGCAGGGCAGGTATGAACTAACAACCCAACAATGTGCAATGATAAGCCAAGTAACTTGAGGAGACATAGGAAAGGAAGATAACCTGAAGTATTGTGGACTTGAACCAATAGATCAATTCCTAAACAGGATGGACCAGGATGTACCAGAAAACTAGAGAATTCCTTTACTAGACATTGTGCTCATGGCAACACCGACAAGGTGGTGGAAAGCACACTGCCAAGTACTAAAAGACTGGAAGGGTGCCAAATGAGCAATGAGGGAGAGGTTTAGCAAGAAAGAAGATCAGCCACGAGATGAAAAGGAATACACAGGGAATTCGAGTTCTAAGGAGCATATCAAAGAGTGCACAAGAAA
>APFE030868064.1:106003-128641 GCA_000404065.3 Pinus taeda | reverse complement strand
ACTTTGGAATCAAGTATACATAGGTGGGCGACTTCAGCTTGATTGGATACTCTGATTCAGACTTCGATGGAGACAAAGAAACTGGGGTATCTACTTCAAGTTATGCTATGAGTCTTAGATCAGGAGTTGTCTCGTGGAGATCATGCAAACAATCAGTTCCAGCAGATTCCACAACAGAGGCATAATATGTGGCAGCAACTGAGGCAACAAAAGAAATTGTGTGGCTCAGGAAAATTCTTGAGATTTGTAGGTAAAACAAGTACAATCGACTCCACTCATGATTGACAATACCTCAGTAATAAAGTTCGCCAAGAACCCAAAGTTCCATGATCAAATGAAGTACATCAGTGCTAAATATCATCTGATTCGACATCATGTTGAGGCCAAAACAATCCATCTCCGCCATTGTTCCACTAATGAGAAAATTTCAGATGTCTTCACCAAAGTTCTTGGAAGAGAAAAGCTTGAAAGATTTAGAATGATGCTTGGACTCACCAACATCCCTTCAGATTAAGGGGGGGAATGTTGACACCTAATCATAGGGATTGGGTGAACAACTGTAAATAGTTTAAATAAATAATAGATAAAATGGAGAGTCACCGGGAGATGAAACTCAATAATCACTCCATCATGTATATAATAATGAACAACCTAAATGAATAACAAAATCTCATTTTGAGGAGTTACCTCCTGGCTTGGCAATTCTCCATTTTACTTTTTGATGTTTAACCAAAACACCTTAGTTTATTTATGTTAGGCATATATGGTTTGATAATAAAAAAAAATCAATTGTGGTTCACAGTCACTGAGTGGCTTCTACATCCACAGGTAATAATTCAGGCAGATCAACCCAAAGGGATCTACCCTCTGGCTTATTTGGTTGGGCCTAACCCCAAGAGCATCGAGGAGATTTGACCCCATGACCTCCCAAGTGGCAAGGTATGTAGCAACGAGAACTCGACCAATTGAGCTATCCCTTGGGGCTTTTATGGTTTGATAACTTGCTCATACTATATGACTCCTTTTGATCTCATATAGTTATTATACATATATCATATGATATAACACATGAAATTATAGCACCCTTCTCAATTCTATACATGATTAAGATGGTAGATCATCCTTTTACCTTGGGTTGTGGTTTTCATGAAACAAATGTGCACATTGATTAGGGGTTCAATTTATAATATGAATTTTTGCTATGTTTTGATTTTAATTCTTAATATACTGTTGACACCTAATCCTCTAGGATTGGGAAAATATGGTGTAAATATGTAAATACAAAATAAGAAAATGAATAGATCTTGGAATGTGAATCCAAAGGGTCTCTCTCCTATGTGTATATATTAATGTTCTTCTTAATATAAAATTTCAATATTTTGGAGTTACCATATACCTGGCTTGACATGGTATCAGAGTGCAAGTCTGCAGGTCCCAAATTTAGTATCCTTTTTCCTCTTAACTCATTTTCCATTAGTATAACATGTCCCTCTACCATTCCTTTCCTTGGTAGAACCATTTGCATTGTGAAAAATTTTAATTCATCCACATCGAACTTAACGAATTCTCTTTTTGTTGCATGACTATAATGTTTTTGCAGACATTTTACACACTATATGCACTATTCGAGGCCCTCCTTTAGTTGATACACATTGTGCATGTTGTAACAAGGTTTCAAAGAAAATTTCATCGCTAAGTTACAAATTGAAATGCCATGGTGGTATTGTAATTAAACCTATGTTTACTTTTGTTTACACATCCCTGCATTTAACTGCGATTATTGGTTAGTGTTGGAATTGGTGTTGAGTGTTTTCATTGGCATTGGAATTCGTGTTGAGAATTAGCATTATGAAGTTTTTTTAGTGTAATGTGAATGTTGCAGATTGCATAAGGTAATATCTAGCGATGAATTGAAGACTCTCTAAATATTACAACTTCGTTTACCATGAATTGTTGTGCGGGTATCACCAATAATATATGCTGCATTTCATTGAATTATAATTAAGAATTGGTCCATTCATATATGCAGTGATGGTCATTCCATAGTTTCATAAAATAATAGAACATTGAAAACATATGTAATATGTATATATTTTCATATTTGTGAATGGAAGAACACATTGTTTTATATTCTAATACCATGAGTAGTAATGAAGAAGGAGAAGCCTCATCAAAGTATTGAATCTTCATCTTTAGATTCCCGTGAGAGTGTTGGTCATCATAATTTCCTTATGTTTAATATCTGTTTTACCCAGACACACTACCTCAACCCTTTGTTTTACCCTTGGAACCTATCTATTTCTGCACTTCTTCTTACCCTTGCACTCATTCCTTCACTACCTTCATGATTTTCGTTATTTTTCAACTCACATGTTTTGTTTCCTCAAGTATTTTGATAGAATGATAGTATTAATCGATGTGTAAGATGGGGTTGGTGTAGGAATATTATTATACCATTCATGTTCTTGTACTCACGACAGCTGGCAGCATCAACACAGTTCACCGTCAATGGCCACTCCAGTTTGGAAATCTACACACATTCCTCTCCAAAAGATCAACAACATTTTGTTGGGCTCAGAGCATCGAGGAAAATACGGGGTATGAAGGCCAAGGTTTCAACTAAATACCCCTAATTTAGTCTTTTTTTCAAATAGCGGAAAGCCCAAGATTATAATTTTGTTTTTATTTCTATTGCATCTATGAGCCAAACTATATGTATTTAATAAGGGTTTCTACTAGAACTAGGTAGTGGTACACTGGTGAAATTTTGGGTTATAATGTAACTTTTTGTATCGCCATACTTCTAGGCTGGATCCGGATATCCATGATGTAAATTTTCAGTTACTAAGTTTAATACAAGGACCTGTGCCAATTATTCCTTTCCCGTTCCAATATTTTATGTGATGCATTATTTAAGCAGTTGATTTTCTAGATCTCATAACAGGGAAATGAGCTGGTTGGCTAGGGCCCAGCCAACCTAGCTCATTCTTGCTCTTTCATAAGGTGTGTTAGATATATTTTCATATGCAAGGTTTGAGCAAGAAGTATTTCATTTCTTTCATGTAGCTAATAGATCTTCGCTTTCTTCATAAATTGTGTGACTTGGATTTGAGGTGTGAAGGCATCGGTGTGTTCATTTACTAAATATTGAATATGATTTCTTTCCTTTGATTAGTTTCCTTTCTACAAAAAGCGTGTTTCATTTTTCTTGCACCAGTGTGCTTCATTTACGTTGGAGCCTTCGTTAATTTTGAAGAAGTTTTGACCAGTTTTGACCAACCATAGGGCGAGAAAGGACAAATGGCAGAAATTGTTGGGTGGTGGAATGAGCAGTTGCAGGGGAGTGATGGCAAAGTGGCAGCGAAAGGAAAAGGAATCTGAGGAGACGGGAAGGCGCAGAATCAGCCAAGGGAGCAAGCAACCAAGTGAGAACTGGAAGTTCAGGAAGCTGAGAAGGATATAAAAAGGGGAAGAACAGAAAGGAAGAGGTTGTTATTGAACCTGCTAGACACAGGAGGACTTGGTTGCCAAGGAGATATGCGGATGCAGAGGTCGAAGTAGGAGGAGATGGGAGTCGAGGAACTAGGTTTCGGAGCTAGTCTAACTTGAGCCACCAAGCTGGTATTCTATGTACTATTTATGGTGAGATGTCGAGTTATGATGTACTCTGTCCTATTGATTTAATGTAATCAGAGTTGATGGTTTTTGAGACTTATAATGTATTGCGTATCATGTTTTGTGGGCTTATTAAAATTTTAAATAGTCTACTTGTTGCATGAAGATGGTGATTACTAGATTAATACTAGAATGTTGTTAGCTCTGTGTTATTCATGATGGATCCAAGAGTATGAGTTTAGGGTATCACTATCTTTGTTTCATGTATTATGGATGCATATGTGTATGATCACCTCTATCCGATTGTTATTCTCTCAACCCCATACTGAGCCCTTCTCCCCTTTGGTTGCGGCACACATCGGGTGAGACTCCTTGCCCTTCAGGGCGATGTGAAAATGCTAGCCCTGTCCTAGACTACAATAGACCACTGTTGGCCTCTGTGCTTGAACCTGGGGTCTTTTCCCTAATGATTCTTCTGAGCCAACAAATGGTTCCCTTCTTGGGACCTGAAGTTAGGAGAACTAGTTCAAAATATGTTGTCAAGGGTGTTTGAAATAGAGATCAGAAACTGGTGGAACCACAAAGTAGACCAATTTGTGGCAGAAAGAGCTACCTGTAAGAACCAACTGATCGACAAGGTGTGTGCGAAGATTTTATACACTACTAGCTCAGACGACCAGTATGAAATTTTCTAGTGCAAGTTCCCTAAAGACATGTACAGTTGGTTGAGGGAACTGAAGCGAAAAAGTCCAGCGAGCAGATCAACGATAGCCCACCATAGTTGGACCTCGTCTAACACTACATTAATACAACCATTGGATAATGAGCAGAGAGAGCAGTTGATTTCTAGGTGAGGAATACGGTGGAGGGATACGTGGTCGAGTTTGCTGCAGAAAGCTATCAGTCCTACTCAAAGGCAGAGGCGGTGTTCAACTTTGGGCTAAGGGGGGAATCGATAGGAGAAGTTTTGACATAGATTAAGATGTTTTTAGTAGAAGAGGGGCTGCTATGTTTACCCACTGCCAGAATGGAAGCGTAAAACCAGTATTAGGGGAAGGAACTAAAGGGGAAAATGCTACCTAAAAGGGGATAAGGATGCTGCGAGGGGATGGATGCACAAGGATTGAAGAGAGCTAGGGATGTTAGAGAACAGAGGAGGGCACTGCTAGTGAACAAGTGGTAGGCAAGAGCAGCTTGGGCCCTAGGAGAAGGAAGGAGAGGGTCCCACCAAATAGGAGTGGTGAGGAGAAAACCCTGGGTTGGGATGAAGGGAAAAGATGATGCTAGGAAACCCAGATGCGGGAAGAAGGGATGTGGAATCGGGAAGAGGATGAAGGACATTCCCTATAGGTTGCGGAAATAGGATCACAATAGGAAACAGGGGGAGGACTACCTCAAAATGTTGAGAAGTGGGAGTCACAATAGGGAGCGGATGGGGGATCCTCCTTGAAGGTTACGGAAGAAGGACCGCAAGACCAGCACGCATGTTGCCATGAAGATGACAATAATGTGGGTGATGGGATGAGGAGGTTATTCGACAAAGAACAAGCATCCACCAAAATTCAGTAGCCCCAACCCTGAAATGTGAGTAGCGCTTTCCCTGACCTTCCCCTCATACCTTATCATAAACCAGAAGAATTCATCCTTAACTTAGCCAAAGCGACGCGAGTATACAGTGTGCGGGAGAAATATAGAACCGGCCTTAATATTGGAAGTAATACAAGAATAAACTATAGCAGTAACTTGGGACTATAGGGATCCCTACAGTTGGGAACCAAAGGTTTTGTGCTATTAGCTAATACTCAGAGCAGTATGGTGGGATCATTTACTAGATACCCGGAGTTTGCAGGAAAGGGGAACGAGGATGTGGAGCAACACTGGTAGCTCTTTGAAGCCATCTAGAGGGCCCGTGAGACTCCAGATAATGTTCGGGCAGTGGAATTCCAGACCACGCTATGAGAACGAGCTCTACGCTGGTTCATAAAGTGGGTAGAACAAAACCAGAACCTGACCATAGATGATATTAAGAGGGGATTTGTGTAGGAATTCAAGGTACCACAAACAGATCAATAAGGGCTATCAAAGCTATGGAAAATTAAGTAGAGGGAGGGTGAGACTACTTGGGAGCTCATGCAAAGGTTTAAGGATGCCATTGCCAAGATAAGTTACACCCTAGACCTGAACCACCAGTGGGACTAGTTCATCAAGGCACTCTTGCCCCTGACCAGGACACCACTGACACAATAGAAGATAGGAACCTTGCAAGATGCATTAGAGAAAGCATCTCGGATAAAAGCAATAGCAGGGTATCCCCATGAATACTGGGGAGGCACGAGTTTGCAAGATCCAACAATCTTGGGCTTGTAAAGCCAGATCACAAATCTGAACAAGAAGTTGAGAGACCTCCAGCCCGTACGACCAGCCAGGCCCAACATTTGGTGCACCCATTGCCTGGTGGAGGGCATGTTGCGATGGAGTGCCTGCGACTACGGGGTCTTAACCAAACAAGGGGGTGGCGGGATCGTGTGGAACCACTGCCACCGAAGGAGTTGCGGCAATTGGAGCGCAAGGACCCTTCCTAGAAAGGAATAACACAAACTTCTGTGAGATTTGTAGGACATATGGACATCTGTCGCGAATGTGTCCAGTTCTACAAAAGTACTCCAATGTCCCCAATAATAAGTACACAAATTATGTGCATTGACCACTCATCACACCGATCAGTGCCGAGTGTTGGATGCTCTAGCAGAAAGTCTAGATAGATCCATGTTCAGGTTCAATAAAGCGAGTCAAGGGGGGTGAGGAGGAAACAGACGTGGAGGAAGAATGGGGGTCAGAGGACCCTTAAGATGCTACAATTGTGATCAGGAAGGACATATCGCAAGGGAATGCCTACTCCCGAGAAGACCATGGTGTTTGCAATGTAGAGTTAACACCCATGCGATGGAAGACTATCCAGAGCTCATTGCGAAATGGGAAGAGAGAAACAGATAGTGAGAGGCCAACCTGGTGAATGTTGAGCCTCAAACCGATGAGGTTTTCCCCACGAAAAATATTAATATAGTCAATTGAGGAGGGAAGAAGATAGGGGAAGATATCTATGCTAAGGAACCCTCCGTGATCATCAAAGTGATGTCACCACGAAAATCATATCATCCTGAGCACCAAAAGCAATATTATCAAGAAGCAACCAAATTTTTCAAGGGAATGACTAAAGATAGGGATACCCGAAGACCGCAACTCTATAGACCCGTTCCTACCCAGCGCATTGGGGAATGGTTTAAACTGTTCTTAGAAATTGTTGAAGATGAGGCCATGCTAAAAGAATTGCGGAAAAGCTTAAACGTCATGGTAAACCCAGAACGAGAGGACATGGGACAACCATGCGAAGCCTAGTCAGAGAAATACTCTAGGAGAGTGAAGCGAAAAAATAAAAGAAGTGGGAGGGAGTTCTGAATCAACGCGCAGGTAACATGATTCCAGATAAGGGACACCATGCTAGATCTAGTGTCGGATGTAAACATCCTACCCCGAAAGACTTAGGAGGCAATGGGGAAGATGCAACTAAAGTATTCACCAATTCAATTGAGAATGGCAAATGAGTATTTTATATTGCTTATCGAGAGATTGGAGAATGTAGAGGTTGATGTGGTGGGATGAAAACACACACTAATTTTGAAGTAATAGACATTGTGGGGGATAAAGACCCCTATCCATCACTCTTAGGGATTGACTAGGCATACCAGAACTATGATGTCATAGATTTGAAGAAGGAACTAATGATCTTTGAAGAAGAAGGACTAAGGGTGATTTAGTCATTGGACCCTTACCAAGGACCCAGGTTTACAGAGCCAATAGATGACAAGGAGGAAATAGGGATGTTAGATCAGTTGTATACACTCACGATAGGAAAGAGGGAGGACTACATAAATCCAACATTCGGAGGGTCAGTTAGCTAGAGGAGCATCCAAAGTTTAGAAGCTGGATGGGATGCATGGCAGCAGGGCAGGTATGAACTAACAACCCAACAATGTGCAATGATAAGCCAAGTAACTTGAGGAGACATAGGAAAGGAAGATAACCTGAAGTATTGTGGACTTGAACCAATAGATCAATTCCTAAACAGGATGGACCAGGATGTACCAGAAAACTAGAGAATTCCTTTACTAGACATTGTGCTCATGGCAACACCGACAAGGTGGTGGAAAGCACACTGCCAAGTACTAAAAGACTGGAAGGGTGCCAAATGAGCAATGAGGGAGAGGTTTAGCAAGAAAGAAGATCAGCCACGAGATGAAAAGGAATACACAGGGAATTCGAGTTCTAAGGAGCATATCAAAGAGTGCACAAGAAACTTGGAAAGTCGAGAGTTGCCAAAGGGCCTGTGGGTGCATGCTTTTATACACACCCTTACTGCCATCCCCCAGACTTGGTACATTGAAGAAGAACTATGACGACAAACGGCTACTTGGGATGCCTTGAAAGCACAGTTCATCGATGATTATTCATTCAAAAGTAGTGAAGCACAAATGACAGAAGTACTTTAAGTAGTGAAATGGGTTTTCTTCGCCCCAGAGGCGCTAGTTGAAGGGGAGCATGAAGAAAACTTCCTACAATGCTTGTACGATATGGAATCGCCAGAATTTGTGACCTGCGACAAAATTGATGCAGAACCAGAAGAAGATGGATTGGAAGGGCTTAGACACCTAGCCTTTGAAGAAACAGTGGGAGAAAGGGGAATTTGGGCGAATCCCTCGATGCAAGGCACCCATCTCCTACCAGTGAAGCTGAGAAAACAAAATGTAGAGACAGAAGATAGGCCCAAGATAGAATCAATGGGAGGCTACTGGGAGGAATAGACCACCAAAGAAATTTTTAATTTATTACAGGAATCCCAGGACCTGTTCCTAGATTCGGTAGCAGAACTCAAGGGGATAAAAAGTAACTAGGGAGAGATGAAAATTTTTCTGAATACAGGTGTCCAACCAATGAAGCACAGACCATATTGACTAAACCCAAGGGTCAAAGAGAAAGTTAAAAGGGAGATTGACAAAATGTTAGATGTAGGAATCATATTTTCAGTCGATGAAGCTGACTAGATAAGCCCTATAGTTATTCAAAATAAGAAAGATGTGACTAAGATTAGAGTATGCGTCGACTACAGAAGCCTAAAAAATGCACGTGTGCATGACCCGTTTCCCACACCTTTTAGCAACTAAGTCCTAGACAATGTTGCGGGCAATGAGGCATATTGGTTCATAGATGGCTTCTCAGGCTACCACCAGGTCTGAATAATCGAAGAAGATAAAAGGAAAACAACTTTCATGACAGAGTGGGGGTCATATGCATACAATGTAATGACATTCAGGTTAACGAATGCATCAGCGTTCTTTTCAAGGATTGTAATAGCCGCATTCCGAGATTACATTCATAAGTTTATACAAGTCTACATGGACGACTGGAAAATATACAACCTGTTGAAGAAGCATACTAGTCTATTGAGAGTAATGTTTGAAAGCTCTAGATAGTTAAAAATCTCCCTAAATTTAAAAAAATACATTTTCGCAGTTCTCTTTGGAACGCTGCTAGGCCATATTGTTTGCAAGGATAGAGTCTGCGTGGACCCTGCCAAAACAGCAACAATCGTCCACATGGAACCACCCCGCAACATAAAGAAACTAAGAGAAACTCTAGGCCATATGGGGTACTACAGAAGGTTCATCAAAAACTACGCAACCATAACAGCCCCAATGGAGAAACTGCTAAGGAAGATGGAGGAATTCATCTAGACAACTGATTGTCAAGCAACACTGAACAAACTGAAGGAAAGGTTAGTAAGGGCCCCCATACTGGTGTACCCCGACTGGAACAAAATGTTCCATGTACACATCGACATGTCTAGAATAGCACTAGGAGAAGTCCTAGCTCAACCAGGTGAGAAGATGGATCATCCGGTACACTATGCAAGTAGAAAGCTCTCCAATGTGAAAAAAACTACACAACAACAGAACGGGAAGCTCTAGAAATGGTTTACTCTCTCAAAAAGTTCAGGCACTACCTACTAGGTGCATCATTCAATTTTTTCACAAACCATTCTACACTTAAGTACCTAGTAAAAAAGTCGGTACTAGAAGGAAGAATATGCATGTGGTTGTTACTTTTTCAAGAATTCACATTTGAGGTGGTTGTTAAGACAGATAGATTGAATGGAGGCCCAAATCACCTGTCTCGCCTGGAAATAGGGGAAAATGACGAGTCAATAGACTATCGATTACCCAATGCTGATTTCTTCAGGATAGAAGCCATACCTGATTACCTAGAGGAAATTGCTACTCTACTAACAATAGGCAGTTGCCCACAGGGATACACGACAACGTAGAAGAGGAACGTAGTGGTCAAACTTGCAGATTACCACCTCATAGTAGGACATCTTTACAAAATGGGCTTGGACCAAATACTCAGACGTTGTGTCCTATAGCACAAAAGAGAAGCCATCTTATGGGAGTGGCACAAAGGGGTTGTGGGAGGTCATGTAGGGGGCAAGGCTACCACAAGGAAGATACTACACATAGGATTGTGGTGGCCCACTATACATAACGATTCGAAGGTGTTTTCTGAGAATTACGATGTCTGTCAAAGGATTGGTAAGCCTTCCCGACGCAATGAGCTACCACTACACCGAGTCCATACAGTGCAAATATTCGATAAGTGGGCAGTAGATTTCATTGGACCAATCTCGCCACCAATAAGACACTCCCGAGCTAAATACATCATCACATCAATAGAATACCTAACAAGATGGGCAGACGCCACACCAGTAAAATACTTTATAGCAGAAACATCACAAGATTCATTTTTGAAAATATCATCTCAAGGTTCGGGTGCCCAAGGAGCCTCACAAGCGACCAGGGAACACATTTTTTGAACGAAACAATTGAAGTTTTGTTAAAAAAAATTATTGTACAGCATAATAAGAGTAGTACTTATCATCCGCAGGCAAACGATGCAGTAGAGGCATTTAACAAGATACTGGAAAGAGGGCTAACAAAAATTGTATCGACCAACTGGGATGACTGGGATGAAAGAGTTTCAACGACTCTCTGGGCATATAGGACAACAGTTAAAAGACTCCACAAACAAAACCATTCTAGCTTGTCTATGATAGAGAGGCGGTGGTGCCAGCAGAGTTCATACTACCCAACATGTTGATTTTGGAGGCTACAAGAATGATCAAGAGCATTGCCTTGCGAAACAGACTAAGCCAACTGATGGAACTTGATGAAACCCGGTTCCTGTTGGAATTCCATCAATCTGTCGAGCAATGAAGATAGAAGGCTTGGCATGATAGACACATCAAGGAAAATTTGTTTGAAGTCGGTGACCAAGTGCTCCTCTGTGACAGCAAGTTCCTCAAGTTCCCAGGAAAATTACAAATGGACTGGTTAGGACCATTCATCATTACACAAATAAAAAAATCAGGTGTGGTAAGACTCATGCAACTGAATGGAGTTCTACTGCAGGGATGGGTGAATGAAGCATGCATGAAACCCTTCTGCAAGTAAAAAAAATAGCTTCTTCTAAATAATAAGGTTGCGGCCAATTTGGGATACCACAACCCATTTGTGGTCAGGGGGGGGGGGGGTAGTGTCAGTGGCCATATAATGTCAAATTGTAGTGGTAGGCCTAGTCAATAGGCACAATAGCCACGTGTGTCAAACCCATCAGCAGAATACACATAGGTCCGCACCTTTTTCATAATTGATGACTGCACAAGTACCCCTCCCATCCATCGTACCAGGAGGTAATTCCCAGTTAGGTAATCAATAAGGCAGCTGTGAAGATAGGGTCATAAAATATTTCTCGTTAAGCATAGAATTAGTTAATAAATAAGTCCATCATGACAGAATAAAGACACCATGCACCCACTCTGTACCCTCTTAACCCACGTCATAGTTGGCACGTACTGGCCAGCTGACGGCAACAAAATATGGCTAGAATACATGGAAAGGTTGCTGCAGTAATTAGTTGATTAAAGCCTCGTCAGTCATGGGACGTCGTGCCAAAATCAACTACGTAAATCTTAGGAGAATGCATAGAATGGTGGAACTTCAAACAACAGAAGGATTCCAGAATCACTCGGAAGAATAGGAGAAGGACAAGAGAAACAAGAGGCCACCAGTTGAAATTGTTTACAGCAACAGGAGAACGATGGAAAAAAGAATCATATCAGTCCCAGAAACAACTCTAGATGCAAGAATTGAAGTCGTGGAGGACCTATATGGGAAGTATGACCAGTCAAATCTCATCGACAATGACTTCACAGACAGATTCCAATTTCCAGCAATGAAGAGGGAAGTATATGCGAAGGAATTTCAGAGGGAGGATGGCACCAGGACCTCCAGAATCATAGAGGACTCCAAAGGGCTATAGAGGTCTACACTATTCAACTTGTGAAGTCTGCCTATATTCGGCACCCAACTGGTCACCATGCAATGCACCAAGCTATTGGTGAGCAGAATGCATGGAGGTTCTCTATGGTTGGACAGAGAATACCCTATTCATGCCGAAGATATCTATCGATTGACTGGGTTGGCAGAAATGGGGAATGCAATTAGCATAGCATTCCACGCTGGGACCAAGCAGAGGAAGAAATATACAGAAGATAAAATCTATGCCCATTATGGAACAAAGCGAGGGGAAAAGGGCATGAAGCTGGACAAGATCAACAAAGATAACATCCGGTTCACCTGCTACCTTATTGCAGGCAAGATAATGAGGCACTTCATGTGAAACGTGTGCATCGTGGACACCATTTCAATAGCACAACACTGCTTCCAGGGAGAGATCCTCAACTGGTCAGCTTTCATGCTCAATTAACTTTTTGAGGCATGTGAGGATGTCTACCGGCAGAGCACAAAAGATATCAATGAAAGAGACTTCGAGAGCTGGTACGCACATATGATGGATGGCATTCAATGCACGAAGAGAATACCAAGGACTCTTCTGGATGAGTTCTTAGCTAAGCTCTTGTTCGATGCCTCACATGCATACACTTATCTCAGACCATGGTGTGCCAACCTCACCACATTCAAATTAAGGCCACTAAGGTTTAGCCTGATAGAGGAGGCCTTACACAGAGCAGTGGAGTCTTGGTCGGGAGTGGCCTGCGAAGTTAGAGAAGGGAAGCCCAGGTACCTGTTTAGAGCTCTGATGCCACAAAACAAAGAGGGTGAGGGGGTAGAAACTAGTAGGAAGAGGGCAGAAGATGAAGTAGTCCAACCGATGTTGCTCCAAATGGAAGAGAAAATGTTCAAAGTAAGAAGGACAATCACAAGATTCGAGCCAAGTTAGGGTGACTATCACGAGAATTTTCAAGGTTCAACCGTGTTGTTCCCCATTGTAATGCCACCTCTCTCAATGGCACCTCCCGCGAGCATAGCCCAGGCTCCTTCCCTGATGTCGGTACCCAAGCCACAAAAGAAGCGAGTTATTCGCACCCCCAAGAAAAAATGCCGACTGCCAAAAGGCCGAAAGTTAACTCGCCAGCTCCAGTTGTTGACATCACTGTTGAGGTCAAAAAACCAATCCCCACAATGTCCATAGTTAAGGACACCCCCACCACCACATCCACTGTAATACACCCATTGCGAAAGTCATCCCTGCAAACCACTTCCACCTCTGCAACTATGTCTGAGATCCTCCCGTTCGGCCACTGGCAGAATTCAGCGAAAGCAGAGGTTCAGTCGGCTGGTTGGAAAGAAGGTGCCACCTCGACCATAGGGATGCCACCCACCAAGAGTACAATACCGATGCTTGAATTGGACCCACCAGTTGGGATACATTTGGATACCAGTTGACAAGGAGAAAGGACTAGCCTGTACTTACCCACTCTTCCTATAAAGAACACAGTCCCCCCAAACCCTAGCATCACTCCAAGCACACCACAGTCCACTCAGTCACCCCAGCAACCATCCCAGCAAGAACATTCACCCGTCTCCCAATTCAATAAGTCCATTGCAAGTAACCGACCCTTACAGAAATAGTTCCCAGAACCAGACACAATGTGGTCCGATACACTCCATCACTAGTCATCATCCCATTTATTCTCTTTTATTCAGCAAGTAGCCCACAAAACCGAGAGCCTTCATGATGACTTGGCTAAGGAACATGAGCAACAACAAATACAATTGCTCGTAGTGATGAAAGAACGAGATCGCCTGCGGGAAGCAAATACAGGATTGCAAGCCTAGGTGAATCAACTTACCCAGTAGTTCCAATCCATATGGCTAACCGTCACTGAAGCCAACACAGAAGCACTAGTGGACATGTCTGCCTTGTTGCGATCATATACAGACAACGTGTACTCACCTAGCAGCCACAAATGCAAAAATGAAGCAGAAGCTAGAGACTGTCAAGTCCGCACTGCCTAATCCTGTAGAAATCTATGCGCAGCCGGTTGAAAGCAAGGTCAGAGAGCTAGAGATGAAGAAAAAGGCCTTAGTCGAAGCCCTCACTGATGGATACACCTTAATGGGAAAGGTACATGATTGGTTAGGAAGTCTAGCTCTGAAAAATCACCAGGTCTACCCGTTAAGAGAACAAATTCAATCCCTATTTTCCAACACAAGGGCATGCATAGACCATTCTCAGCTCCAACAAAAAAGTGAAAAAATCAACATCCTCCAAGCTCAGGTTGATGCAATTGAGGAGGAATCGTCAAGGACATAAAGGATAATATGAGACCTACAAGCCCCGGTTCGGATGCAGGTCTTGCTGTTGAAGGAGGCATGCGACTCAAGCAGCCAACAATGGGATGACCTGCAGAGCTAAAGGGTGACAACCTTAACGTCAAAACCAACAAAGGCATTCACACAAAGCGCCAACGTAATCCTCACCAGCTAGGACCTGGCAATTCAGTGATACAATGCGTTCAGGTAGAAAACAACAACAACAGTCCCAGAGTTGGAGCCTTCATTTGGAACGGAGAAGCAACAAGGTCAAGAAAGGGACACAGAAACAAATGCCATGCCACAAGCTAGGATTGAGATGGAGGAGATGCCTACTCTGCAAGAAAGTATCACAACAACAGAGGTGCCGACACAACAGATAGTGGAGACAGCATTGGTAGCAACACAACCACCACCTATAGAACACATGGAAGCAACAACAGAGCCGCTAGAGGTTGAAATGACTTGACTTGGGGACGAGTCAAGAAATTGTGGTTAGGGCCTGTTGGAGCCTTCGTTAATTTTTAAGAAGTTTTGAGTAGTTTTGACCAACCATAGGGTGGGAAAGGAAAAATGGAAGCAACGACTGAGTGGTGGAATGAGTAGTTGTGGGGGAGTGATGGAAAATTGGCAACGAAAGGAAAAGGCAGCCGAGGAGAAGGGAAGGCGCAGAAGTAGCCAAGGGAGCAAGCATCCATGTGAGAACTTGCAGTTCAGGCAGTCAGGAAGGATATTAAAAGGGGAAGAATAGAAAGGAAGAGGTTGTTTTTGAACCCACTAGATGCAGGAGGACTTGGTTGCCAAGGAGATATGTAGATGCAAAGGCTGAAGTAGGAAGAGCTAGGAGCCGAGGAACTGGGTTGCGGAGACGGTTTGACCCGAGTCACCAAGCTGGGTATTCTATGTACTATTTATGGCGAGATGTCGAGTTATGATGTACTTTGTCTTGTTGATTTAATGTAATTAGAGTTGATGGTTGTCGATACTTATAATGTATTGCGTATCATGTTCTGTGGGCTTATTAAAATTTTAAATAGTCTACTTGTTGCGTGAAGATGGTGATTACTAGATTGACACTAGAATGTTGTTAGTTTTGTGTTATTCATGATGGATCCAAGAGTATGAGTTTAGGGTATCGCTATCTCTGTTTCATGTATTATGGACACATATGTGTATGATCACCTGTGCTCGATTGTTATTTTGTCAACCCCATGTTGAACCCTTCTCCCCTTTGGTCGCAGTGCGCTTCGGGTGAGACTCCTTGCCCTTCAGGGTGAAGTGAAAATTCCAGCGCTATCCTAGACTACAACAGACCACTATTGGCCTCCGTGCCTGAACCTAGGGTATTTTCCCTAATGATTCTTTCGAGCCAACAATTTCTGAAAGTGAGGGTTGCTTCTGCCAATGTATTTATTTCTACAAGTGGATTTATTTCCCTTATGCAAATGTGTTTTATGCAAGTGCATTTTCTTTAACTTAGGGTTGATTTACTTGCATTTTCCTAAGCATTAATGAAATGTTGTCTATATAATGAGGATCTATGTTTATACTTAATTTCTTGTGGGAATAGTTCAGTAAAAGACTAGAATTTGGTGAAGGGACCTTTGAACTGAAACCTTTATTCAATAAAAGTGCAAATCTAGTTAATTTCGTGACAGTCATCTAGGAAATAAGAGTGCTCTGTATTTAGAGTGGATGATCATTTTCACATGAAGAAGTTTTTGTCACAATAGAGATTTCCTTTGCCTTTCAAAGTACTTTTCACTTTCAAATGAATGATTAGATAAGGAGTCTTTTTTATTACATGCAATTATTTCTCTACTCTGGTTTGCCTTGCAAGTTAATTTCTAGTTATCACACTTTACATTTCATGCAAGTGGTTTGGAAGCTCAATACAAGAATACTGATTTCTTAGTACATGAATCTTTGTTTTGGTACAGGAATCGATACCTAGGACAGGAATAGAGCACCCTGGTACAAGAACCCAAAATTCTTGTATGAAAGCCAAAATACTCAGTGCAGGAACACAACATACTTCCGGTATAGGAACATAGTTTTAATACAAGAATATTGTTCCATTGCAGTAACTCTGTTCCAGTACAAGAACGTTGTTACGGTGCAAGAATAATGATTCAGACCAGGAGGAAAACATGTAACAAAGACAAATGCACTTAACAACTTAATTATTTCTCTGTCTTACGATTGTAATGACATTTAGTCTCAGATATCTGCTTTTCTTTCTTCCATTGATCAGGCGTGTTTATGTTGATATGAAGTTCCTTTCATTGAGTCTCTACAAAAGTATTTTCCTTTTGATTCCGACACCATAATTCTTTTGGTATTATTTTCTTTGTAATTATTTGATTCTGCAAATGTAATTAGGGAAGATAGGAACAAATTTGGTGAAATTTTATACCATTAATCTTGGCATTTCCTGTGCTACACCTCTAAGCTTGTGTAGCCCTGGGTTGACAATTAAGTGTGGAAGGAGTTTGCTGAACTGCAACTACAACACCCAACAATGGGATAATTTTTTTTCCCAATGGTCATAGCTATTTCGAGGATATATATGTTTTCCTATGGTAATTGTAATTTTGATGTTGGTCCATTTATATATGTGTTGAATAATCGTTGGTGTATTGAGTTGATTTGTTTTATATGAAAATTGGTTTACATCAAAGTGGTTGTTTTAGATCAAGAGGTTGCATCATTTGATTTGGGTTATTGTGATTAAAGGGAATTGGAGCCAAGTTGTATGATGAGTCTCTACTATTTGTAGAGATATATTAGATTTTTTATCAAAGACTATTGTTGCAAGTAGTTTCACTATTCAGGGCCCAAATCAGAATTTTGCAAAGATGCTTGCACTCATCTCCATTGTTGCAGTAGTTATCACTGGAAAAGAGAAATACCATGAATGGTCCAGAAAGATAAAGCATACCCTCATTTTCAATGAATCATGGAAAGGTGTATGTGAAGGAGAAGATGAAAATCTACCTGCAAAACACACATCAGACAAAGAGCTCGCTATATGAGAGAACAAGAACAACAATGCCTATGCCTTGATTTTTGCATCAATAAATGAAGAGGTGAGTCATCACATTGCACCAATTATGTTCAATGCTTTTAATGCTTTAAAGAAGTTGAACGATTTATATGACTCACACTCTGCGCTTGAGGTAGTCCAACTAATGATCAAAATTTTCAATCTATAATAGAAAGATGATGGTCCCATTTCCGTAACCTCTTAAATCAAAGCTATTATGCATGATCTAGAAGCCACTAGAGTTAAAAGGGATGTTCCTCTCACAACTTTTTGAAGGAAATATATCCCACATATTCTCACTATCTTAAATCATTACAAGTTAGTGAACAGATTAAAGAGATTACTTTTTACACTCTTCTGGAGAAGTTTTTATAAATATAAAAATATTATGGGAAGAGGAAGATAATTTATCAATCTTCTGAATAATTTGTGTGCTTTGCACAGAAAGAGAAGAATCAGATACAAGATTCTTCTAGAGGAAGAGGTGGAAGAATAGGACATGGAAAGAAGAATAATAGAGGCAAGGGGGGAAACGTTACCAAGGAGGACACCTGATCTTCATTGTATATAATGCAATAGAAATGGGCATGATGCACCACATGTAAACTCTCTTGGGATAGAATCAAGCAAGAAGGAAATGAAGAGAAAGGTAAAACACTAGATCCAGGGAAAGGTAAAGCACCTGAATATGCTTATTATATTGTGGAACATTGAGATATTGGAGTAACTTAATACTTCTTTAATAATTCATTTGCTTCGTGGAAAGATGCATGGTTTCTTGATACAGGTGAAACCTGCCACATGACCTTTCACAAAGATTTTTTTGAAGATTCTAGTGACAATGTAGATGGAGCAGTTTGTTTTGTGAAAAAGTCAAAACGCAAGCCATCTAGAATCAGTGCCATTGGGCTCAAACTGCCTGGACTCCATGAATTTATTGTGCATTATTTTCTCTACCTCCCATAGTTGCAAAGAAACTTGTTGTCCTTGGTTCATATCTTCCAGTAAGGACACTCCATTCACATGTTTGATGACAAAGTTGAAGTGAGAAAACCATCAGACAACTGACTTGTCATGACAAGAAAAGAAGGAAGACTCTTTAAGCTATAAGGAATGTCTTCTCGTGTAGAGAACTATGCATACAACTCTCAATATAATGAAGGTACATTTCCATCTAGTATTTTATGGCATGAAAAAATTGTGATAGAAAATGTAACTAGGTTCGGCCTTGATTAAACGTATTTGAGTCATCTTGTAATGTACTTGTAAAAAGAATAAATAATAATAATAATAATAATAATTATTATTATTATTGTTATTATTATTATTGTTATTATTATTATTGTGACTTATTAAAGAATAGGTTTCATGCTTGGTTCACCATGTTTTAGGTCAAAGTCCCTATTGAGGACTTCTACGATTTATTCTGAGTCAATAGAGTCATTTTACTTTTAAAGAGACCCTTCTTGGGATTTTGAATCATTTAAAAAGGTTAAGTATTGAGTTAAATATGAATTATGTTGTCTCCATAGCAATCCAACCTTAAGATGATCAAGTCAGACTAGGGGAGGGCTATTCGACCTCACCAAAGGATTATAAATAGAGCAATTTGAATTCCATTTGAAGCACACTCTCACACAAGCAAGTTTGATCTCTCTTGAAGCTGGAAGAAGTGTGAAATAGAAGGAGGAGAAGTAAGTGCGAGTTTGGTCTAGGAGAAGGAGAAAGGGAAAATCAAACCTTTGGTGCAACTATATCTCTCTCTCGTGCCCTAGTTTGGAAGATCGAAATTCTCTTATTGATGTCGTAGCCAGTTTCCATAACCAGTTTCCATGTGATGTTGTCACCTTGTTGTCATGGACCAAGATCGAAGGTTATAAGTTAAGATCAAATTCTTTCAATGAATATTGAAGTCTCTAAGGCAAGGTCGAAGTTGTTGGGTCGAAGAAAGTGCTGCCACTACTACTACTACTGCTAGGTCAAGAAGAATCATCTGCAAGCAAGGAAGAAGGTTGACTTGGTGTGGAGAATAATTTGTGTCATGGTAAAGAGTCTTGGAATATCTTTGAAAACTATTGAAGGAAGAATTACTAATTGGGTTTTCCCCTAGAGAGGGGTTTTCCCCTAACTGTGAGCCTACATCTGATGTCCATTGTTTATGTGCTATTTCTTTGGTAATTGTTTTATGAACTAAAAGAAAGAAGGTATAAAATAAACCTAATAAGAATTCAAGAACATCACACGTAAATATCAAGTATAAGAAAATCTATCTACCTTTCTGATTTTCTAACAATTTGGACATCTGAACTATGACAATCTTTGTTATTGAAGAGAAATGGTATTGTTACTGTTTTTCCAACCATCCCTATGAAACTGAAGCAATATGATGCTTATATCTTAGGAAAACATAATGAACAACCATTCATGATTCTATTTCTAGAGCACACGGAAAGATTGAACTAATTCATTTTGACTTGTGTGGCCCTAGGCCTGCTCCTTCTGCAAATGGAAATAAATATATGATGAATTTTATTGATGATTACACCAAAATGTGTTGGGTATATTTGTTAAAGAATAAATCTAAATATTTTGAAACTCTAAAAACTTTCATGCATGGATTTAAAATGATACATAATATCGTATTGGCTCTATTTGTATTGATAATGGAAAATAATATACTTCAAATGAATTTGAAAACTATCTTCGCTAGCATGGGATTCAACATCAAACCACTATGCCTTATAATCCTCAATAGAATGGTGTAGCTGAAAGAATGAACATGAAAATCTTAAATATGGTTTGTTCAATGATGTTTTTCCAAAATGTAAAGTTGATGTTTCTGGTTGATGCAGTTTTATGTGCAGTGTATATTAAAAATAAATGCCCATATCATGCTCTAAAAAACAAGGCTCCTTATGAAATGTGGCATGGACACATTCCTTCAGTGAGGCATCTCAGGATATTTGGTTCCACCTGCTATACATTGATTCCTAAGGAAAGGAGAAACAAACTTAGTGTAAGGATTCAAAAGTGTATCTTCTCGAGGTACTGAAATACCTCCAAAGCATATCATCTCTATGGCAAAGTAAATAATAATTTTATAATAAATTCCCTATCCTCATAACCCCCAAGCCATAATCCTTTAACTCCTACACTCATAACACACAACTCATCAAACCCTTTACTCATTAAACCTTAAGCCACTAACTCCTAACCTAGAATACATGAACCACCTAAGCCTTTACCCTTTATCCTCTTAACTCGTGGCCCTTAAACCTTAACCCCTAACCCTTAAGCCCTTAACCCCTAAATCCCCTAGCTCCAAGCCCTTGGTCCTTAACCCTTGACTCCTGAAGCCCTTAACCAGTTAGCATCCAAGGCTAGAAACAACACCTCAAACCAAAAAAATAACCTCCTAGGATAATCCTTCATATCTAACTAAGAATATTGACACCATTTTATTTCTATAGAACTAGGTATTTATCTTAAGGGTACGAGTTTGTGGCTAATATCCTTATTACCATGTCTACTGAATTTAGAACAATTAGATAGTTTACAAAACATCAATCAAAATTGCTCACAATAACTACACTTCATGTTGAGATGGATCTTGTCGTACTCTCCCACACAAGGAGTTGACAATGAATAGATCACTCATAATGACAAGGCCTCTCTAGTTATAATGCATAAGGAGTTAACCCTTGATACAAATATTTTATTTTCTAAAAAAAGTCAATTATGTCAAAGTAGAATACTATACATAAGAGAAAATAAAATGATATTATCCACATCAATGCTTGAAATAGCTTCACATTTTCCATGAGTGGTGAGCCAGGGCGTGAATGTGGGGCACTATTAAAGTTACATAATGCTTAAATTCCTTTTACTTCACAACTTTTTTCTCCATTAGGGTTGATGAAACATCACAAGGGAGCATGACACATTTTTGTGGGGGAGTGATTAAAGGTGTAACACAATTTAGGTGACATACACCTCCATTGTAATGACATCATTATATTTTTGTGTTAGGTTGTCTGTTGGGTCCCCATAATACTAGTGATTACCCCATTACTATTGTAGTTGTACCCCTTATTAATATTTTTGTGCCCCTATTGTGCCCATATTGTTACTATTGTGCCCCATAGAAGCCCACTATTGTTATTATTGTACCCTTACATTATTATTGTTATGTAGGCTCTGATTATGTTATGACCCCTTAGACTCTTATATATAGAAAGGAGGTCTTTTCATTTGAATCATCGAAGAATTGTTCATTTATGTAATGTAAAGGAGGTTGGCCCCTCGAACAGGCTGAATTCTAATGCGTTTATCTATCTTTTCTATCTTTTCTTGAGCTGGTTTCATAACATTTGGTATCAGAGCTTTGGATTCTAGGGTTTCGTTGCTCCAAACAAGTCATCGTGGCATTTTAACTATAAATTTATTTCGGCGACGTTTCAGAAGTTGAAAAACAAACCCATTTGAGAAGACATCGCACTAAATCTCGAGTCCGAATTTCAGGGCATTTTGCACTATAATTGCAGAGATATGATTTGAGGAAGTTGGTCTTTTTGCAGAATCCTGAATTACATTCCAAACAGGTGACCTGGGGAAAATCGTCATAACCTTTCCCCTGGGCATTGGATTGAAATTTCATCAAAAGGTGCAGAAAGAGGACGGATTGTAGTTTCTTCTATATATTTTTTAGAGCCAGAGGTCAAAACTGCGACTCGTGGAACGTCATACGAGTTTGCCCTACTAAATTAGTCTATAACCAGGTCACTGTGGGAGATTTGGCATAACTCTTCATTGGAGAATCCAATTGGGGTCAGACTGGTGGCATTGAAAAGAGGACATAGAGGGTTAGATGATCCGAAATTACAGAGATACATCAGAGACAATATCGAGCTCCTACAAAGTGAAAAAAGGTGTGTATATTTTTTTAAATGTTTGCTTAAGCTTGGTTTGAAAAATTATTTTGAAGTAATTCAAAGGGAATAGTGAAGCATTATTATCAGTAATTGATGCCCCGAAGAAAGAAAATGGAAGCACCTAGTAGGCGACCTGAAAGCTCTAGCATGACTCATGAAGAAGAGGAAGAAATGCAGCGTGATATATCAAAATTACGAGACCAAGTGCAACAACTATCACTTGCACAAAAAGGAACAGAATCTAAGATGGATTGTTTAAAGAAAGGTGTAGAAGCTAAGATGAATGACATGGAAGCTAAGATGGATGATTTGAAGATAG
>APFE030868064.1:94369-104455 GCA_000404065.3 Pinus taeda | reverse complement strand
TTTCGAGTACAAGAGGTGGAATATCTGGGTCATATTGTATCTCATGAAGGAGTTAAGGCAGATCCTAACAAAATTAAATCCATTAAGGAATGGAAATCCCCCACATCCATAAAGCATTTGCGAGAATTTCTTGGGTTGACAGGGTATTATCGCAAGTTTGTTAAGAATTATGGGGGAATAGCAGCACCACTAATAACATTATTGAAGAAACATGCATTTTCATGGACTCGAGAAGCAACAAAGGGCTTCGAACATCTTAAAGAGGCAATGTGCCAAGCACCAGTCTTAGCTACACCAGACTTCACAAAAACCTTTATTGTGGAATGTGATGGTTCAGGAAATGGAATTGGTGCTGTTTTAATGCAAGATGAAATACCCATTGCTTTTGAAAGTCGTACAATCAAGGGAAAGTTTTTACACAAAGCTATTTATGAGAAGGAAATGTTGGCAATACTCCATGCACTTAAGAAATGGCGACCCTACCTAATGGGAAGACACTTCAAGGTAAAAATAGATCATGATAACCTTAAATACTTTTTAGAACAAAGGTTATCCTCTGAAGAGCAACAAAAGTGGGTCACAAAGATGTTGGGTTATGACTTTGAAATAATCTACAAAAAAAATGTGGTGGCAGATGCACTCTCAAGAAAGGATGAGGATGTGGAAGCATTGTTGTGTGCCATTTCTATTATCCAACCAGATTGGATAAATGAAGCAAGGGAGGAACGGAAGAATGACGAAGAAGTGTGGGCACTTATTCGAAAGTTACAACAAGATTCTAGCACATTAGATACATTTAGCTAGAAAAATGATTCGTTATGGTACAAGGATCGGTTATACCTATGTAAGAATTCCCAACTCAAACAAAAGATTCTTAAGGAATTGCACACCTCTCCCTTAGGAGGGCACTCAGGATTTCTAAAAACCTACCACAGGGTTAAGAAGGATTTTTTTGGGAGGGCCTTAAATCAAATATTCAAACGTTTGTGGGAGAATGTTTGGTTTGCCAACAAAATAAAGTTGAAACAATTAAGACCCCAGGACTATTACAACCTTTATCCATTCCAGCCAACGTTGGGAGGAGGTTTCAATGGATTTTATCACAGGTTTACCCAAGTCTGAGGGAAAGAGTGTCATCATGGTGGTAGTTGACAGACTTACAAGTATGCACACTTTTGTGCATTATCACATCCATTTAAAGCCAGTACAGTTTCTAGTTCATTTATGGAAACAATTCAAAAGCTACATGGAAACCCAAAGATTATTGTAAGTGACAGAGATCCCATTTTCACTGGAAATTTTTGGACAAAATTATTTTCTTGTCTTGGTACTCAGTTAGCTCATAGCTCATCTCATCATCCTCAATCTGATGGGCAAACTGAGATAGTAAACAAATGTTTGGAAGGATATCTTCACTGCTTTGTATCTAATAACAGAAACAATGGATCAAATGGTTGCCTCAGGCTGAATGGTGGTATAACACTTCCTTCCATACAACAACAAAAATGACCCCATTTATGGCACTTTATGGGTATCAGCCACCATCAATCACATCATATTTAAGAGAAAATTCTAAGGTTCAAGCAGTGGAACATCACATCGAACATCAACAACAAGTCCTCCAACTCTTAAAGGATAACCTCGTGTTGGCACAGAATAGAATGAAACAACAGGCAGACCAACATCGCAGTGAAAGAAATTTTGATGTAGGTGATTGGGTATTCTTAAGGCTACAACCATATATGCAAATGTCCCTTAAGCAAGCTAAGAAGGATAATAAATTATCACCAAAGTATTATGGTCCGTACAATGTGTTGCAATAGATTGGTACTATGGCATACAAATTAGAGCTTCCTGCAGCTTCTCGATTGCACCCAGTTTTCCATGTTTCATGTTTAAAGAAGGTTATAGGCTACAAGCTACCAGTTCAAACAATATTGCCAAAACTTGACGAGGAAGGAAAAATTATATTGGAACCAGAAGCAGTCACAGAAAAAGAACCCGACAGCTACGAAATCGATCAATTTCAGAGTATCTTATCAAGTGGAAGAACTTATCTGCTGAAGATTTCACATGGGAAGATGAAAATTTTATACAGAAGCATCCAAACTACTCAAGCGTTGAGGACAACACTTTTTTTGAAGGAGAGGGGCATGTTGGGTCCCTTTAATACTAGTGATTACCCCATTACTATTGTAGTTGTACCCCTTATTAATTTTGTTGTGCCCCTATTGTCCCCATATTGTTATTACTGTGCCCCATAGAATCCCTCTATTGTTATTTTTGTGGCTTTATATTATTATTGTTAGGTCGGTCTGATTATGTTATGACCCCTTAGACTCCTATATATAGAAAGGAGGTATTTTCATTTGAATCATCGAAGAATTGTTCATTTATGTAATGTAAAGGAGGTTGGCCCCTCGAAGAGGCTGAATTCTAAGGCGTTTATCTATCTTTTCTATCTTTTCTTGAGCTGATTTCATAACATTGTCAAAGAGGTTATTTATAGACAATAAATTCAATGTTCCTATAGTTCATGTTTTCATGCTTTCGACTCTAAGATGGATTTGTGCTAGGAACACTTCATGAAAATGAGAGTGGGCCTTATTGTTTAACCCACATACAGACAAGAGCACTAGATGATTATCTTCATATCCCCCTTGGTGGGTTCAAAGTGGGTTTACATTAGTGTCAAGTTGAAACTAATCATCATGATATTCTGCTTCTCAATAACATCAGCTACCTTTGCCAAATACATGAAATAGAGCTAGAGGATCACCTTATTTGTAGATACCCCATTTATTATGGGATTAAAGGGATGTTCTATTTTCTTTATCAAGATTTAGTTGGGTCATTTTCTACATTCTTTCAATACATGTATATCTCATTTTATGAGGGAGGTCCTTGGATTTATCTCTTTATATAAATCCTTATGTGGTGTTCTCCTTTTGAGCTCTGCCAAGGGGGTCACTTGCTTCCATGTTTCCTTGCCTACTTAGGGCCAAAATTGAAAAACCAAGATTCAAACTTCTTCAACTATCAAATTGGTGGGACCTCATACCTTTTCTTGACCCTCAATGAGACATCTTTCTTTAGAGATATTTTTGAGTATTTCCCATTACAAATTGTATGTTGGATGTCATAGGACCTATTACCACACTTTATATATGATTTTTTATAGGATAGTTTTAAATTTTGATTGTCATTTCAACCCTTGTGATTCTTGTGACATTGATCATTTTCCAACTAAGATATATGAATCTATATGTAATTCATGGAAGTATCATTGGTTTGATGACACCTTGCCTTGGCCATCTAAGACACTAGGTGTAGGAAGAGGTTTCTTTAGCTACCACATTTAGCTTGATATATATGATCCATGTGTATATAATATCTCCAATATGTATTATTTTTATTGTGATCACTTAAGCACTCTATTCCAACTCTTAGATGCTTGGCAATAAGTTCTAAAGTGGGTTGTTCCATAGTGTTTCGTAATTTAATGTGTCATCTTCTTAATTTAAATATTTGAATATATACATGATAGATTTGAGTAGGTACTATACATCAAATAAAATCTCAATGTACCCCTTAGTCAAATTTTATCCCATGTAATTCCATATCATATTCATTTTCATTTTAATCACCATGTCCCGCCCTATGATTTCTACCAATAAGAAATCAATTATTTAATCCAGAAAATTGACTCGTGAACTACTCCATTTTTAGTTGTATCATCGTGCTTTCATGTCCGGGTTTCGATCTCAATGACATCAATTATGCAAGTTTGTTGAACGAGCTTCATTATATTAAGCTCGTTGCAGGTGAACCTACTTTGGGTATTTGGTCAAATATTCAATAATAGTGATGACCAGGAGGTCTTCCAGGTTTAACCCAACTAGCACAAGATCAACTCGAACCTGCCATTGAATGAAAACAAATTAAGTGTATGATGAATTACTTCACAAGCAGAGTCATTACATGGTCATTATATAGTGGCTAACTGTTGATGACGCCCTCAGAGTCACCTAGCTGGACAATTGTGTGAAGAAGGCTCACAATTTCTTCTGTGGGGGATTTTTTCTTCTTCCATGGCTCTGGTTCCTCAATTGCTTTTACTTTTGGTCTGTCCTAGGACATCACTCTTGTTACCTTAAAGGTTGACCATGTATGTACACTCCTTCTCTAAATCCTCGACAATGAAAATGTAACTCTAGTTATTAGGGTATATGAAATTGCAATGATTTTTCTTTGTTTCTATTTTAAAATGAATCTTAATTAATGTGGTATTGAATCAAGCTTTCAATATTTGCTATTCAGTTAGAACCAAATCAATGCAATATGCCCCAAATGAAATGAATTAGTTACCTATTGACCTTAATTTCTTTTATTGTTGATGGCCCTCCTTTGTAATTGATCAATTTTTGGGAGAAACGTCCCTTTGTGCCCTTGTATATTTTCTTTTTCAAAATAGCTGGGTGAGATTAATGGAAACCAATCTGATGGTTTATGGGAATCGACATTACACCAGATATTTGTCCTTTACAAACTACTCTATGCCCACCCATTTCATAGATTCAATACTTCCTTCCTTGCATGATCAACTGTTTCATTAATCATATGCATTCTTAGAGTTTTGATATGAAGGAGATTTACATGTTAGTCAATCTTCTTAATATGAGAAACATCATTGTGCAGATATGGATATATAATTGTTTCTCAAGAGTTATGATTCTAAAATTTAAGTATTCAATTCCCTGTCTATTATTAATATTTACACATCTACAGTTAAATATGTTAATAAAAGTTTTGATACTTCTTCTATCCACACCTCTATATGCTTTGCAAATCAAAACATGTTGGAAATTCCCATATTTCCATGATAAAAACACATACATTTAGTTAACTATTCTATTTGCTTGGCATGCATTTCATTTATTTATAGTCATTTTGGTGTTTTCAAGGTTTTCTTTTCATGTTTGTGGGTTTGGTCTGAAATTCTATAGAAAACAAGAATTCTGAGAAAAAAATAAAAAAAACAGTGGCTAAATCGCTCCTGAATTGTTGCAATATGGCTCTGCTTTCAATGCACACCCTTGTTGGATTCAACAAAGGTGTTGGAGAGAAATTAAAAATAAACAAATAATAGAATGAGAGACAACTTAAAATAATTAAGAACAATAATAAAATTTCTTCTACCCCTCTAGTTTTATGCAAAATACTCTACTACAACATGCATCTAATAGTTATAGTATACAACCATTATGTAGTAATTGAGCCAACTAATAATAGATTCACACTATAATTTGGACATATATGTTTTAAAACTAGAAAAAAAATTTCTTGGGGTGAAAAAATCTCTAGGATTTCATTCTTAGCATCTTACAAATCCATATTTTCTATTCACGTGAATAATTAAATCCAAGAGGAGCTTCACTCGTCTGGCAATGATCCTTTCTTCCAGTGAGTTTTCATGGTCTTCATCATATGGTGTTGAGCTAGATTGGACCTCTTCCTTCACCTGAACTTGAATGCATGAATTCCACCTAGACCCATCTTCTATGGTGCCCTTTTTTCCATAAAAATAATGAGTTTCTAGTGTTGAACAATGTGTAACTAGGTTCGATCTTCATAATTATGAAATGTACTCTTGTATATATAAAATGAAAAATAAATTATTATTATTATTATTATTATTGAGTTTGGGTTTCTTACCCAAGGAATTTATTTTATAGGACAATCACCCATTGAGTGCTTTTAGGGTTTGCCATAGGTATAGGATTCATTGTCATATTTGAAAGACCTTATAAGCACATTGTAAATTGTGAAAGAAAAATTATTTTGTCGTGAAAATGTCAAAAATATCTCCAAGATCAAGTTAGCCTACATAAGCTATCAAGTCATCCTACATGAAGAGCCACATCCACCCTTGAAGGAAGCCTAAACATAAGAAGAATGCGTCCTCCATTTGGATCATTCATTCACTCATCTCTCCTACCGATTATGGGCAGTACAACCTTTTAGGGTAGTACGAAATCTGTGTAGCAGTTTCTTCTAGGCCATAGAATCTTCTGGGGTAGTATGAAATTTGGGTAGTCATTTCTTCTGGGCAAAATAATCTTCTGGGGCAGTGTAAAGTCTAAGCATCAGGTTCTTCTAGAAGTACAGAGCTAGGGTTTCTACACTGGGAAGTCTAAGGTTCAATTTTGGAAGCAAGAAGAGAAAGAAGGCAAACGAAGATCCCTTAGGTTTCCTACTAGGCCTAGGACTCGAATAAAGGAAATCAAAGTCAAGGGAAGAGAAGTTAGAGGGAGATCGAAGTCTCCTAGAGAAGAAGTAGTAGTTGTTAGGCAACAAAATTTCAGATTTATCGGGAACTCGAAAATATTGCAGCTGGAGGTCGAGGAAGACTTGATATTGGAGGGTATTTGTCTGAGCCTGGGTCATGGTATTCATCAATTTAAAGATCTGAAAGATAAGAAGATATTTTCGTGTTTTCCCCTCAAGAGGAGGGGTTTTGGCCCTGGCTTGCAACCTATATACTATGTCATTGTTCTTACTATTTTGGTAGTTGTTTGATGTATTGCACATTGGAATAATAAATATCAAATTTAATAATTATAAAGGTAACACAAATAGTTATCAAGTTAAGAGAATTAACATATAAATTACCCAATTGAATTCTCAACATGGTATCATAGTTTTGGTTCTCTAAGGGCATCATGAAGATCTCCTCTACAATGAAGAAGGTCATCAAGAAGATTGCAAACCATCTCAAGAAAGGCATCAAAGAGGTATGTAGTCTTATATTCTCTTCAAAGAAGGAGTCACTCACAGAAAGGGATGAAGGTCTCTTCTCTGCTCTCTCTGGGACATTCCAAAATGAATACATTTAGGTGATTGATAGCAATGCATCAAGGCACATGACTGGTCACTCCCACCAATTGAAGACCTTATCAAAAGGAAAAACTGCATATTCTGTGGCACTTGGAGACAACAAGAGCTATCTTATAAAAGGCATTGGATCATCATCCATAAAGCTAGAATATGGGAGCCCCCAACAACTCTCAAAGATAAGTATCTCCTGTGTTTTCAGTTTTGGGTTCATGTACTCATTTAGTTTTGATTGTATTAAAAACTAATCACCGTTATCCCTCTGTTGTCTTGATTAGGAAAAACGTCTGCAAGAAGGAGTATCTATCAAAACAAGGTTAGTCAAGAAGAAAAGGTATGCTTTGAATACGTTGATTGAAATAATTATTCATTTGATGATCTATTACCAACCTTGTTATGGCTAGTTGTATTGAATCTTAGTGATTCTTGTTTGGGTGATACATCTCTTGATAAATCTACCCACCCCACTCTTATCTAATTTTGTAGAACCCTAGATAGGTTCTGGAAAACCCTAACCAAATGGTATGCTATTGTGAATGTCTAAAACCCTAAGCTTATTAGGGATATTGTAGTTGAAGTTTTATTGATAATGTCATGCTTGGGTTTTTAGTATGATCAGGAAAAAATAACTTGTTAGGGATGAATGATAAAGGCAAAAATCTCAAATCTTGAAGTTTTGTTAATGTATGGTTTGTTGTGTTCTACATTAGAACCCTAGCTCATTAGGGTTTGGTGGAATGTGTGAGCAAGACCTTTACATTGTCTTTATAAATGATTGCCTTGGTATGTGTGTTTGTCTGATCAAAACCTAGTGTAATCAAGATGGTTGTGAGTCTAACTCTTATTGATATTTGTGAAGTTGTTTTTGACTAACACATATGTATTTTCATGATGATGAAATCTATGCATATATAGATATGTCCTCTGGCTGAAATCCTAGTATGGTCTCGGTCAAGATGTATTAATGTTGTTAAGACATATAATATGCTTATGTATGGTTATGAATTCCTAGATATGTGTTGACCTAGTCAGTGATGGTCATGAGTTTTAGGATTTAATGGAAGTCCTTTTATAATATTCTAGGATGGTGATATCTGAAAATCTAGGGTGTTATAGCTAAACCCTAGTGAAGTTAAAATTGTCTAGTGTGTGTGATATAACAATCTGAAATCTATTAAGTGATTGTTGGAAATGAAAATCTAGTATTTTATAATAAAATCATAGTAGTAACATTATCTAGTGTGAAATATAACAATATGAGATATATGTATGTAATGATTGTTGAGATTATGGAGTTAAACCTTATTCAAAGAAAAATATCTGAAATATGATGATTTGAGATATGTGTAAGAAAGTTTAATTTTTGAAAATTAAACTCTAAGGTCTTGGAGTTGAACCTTAGTTGAAGTAGAAATTTTTGATGAATCTTGACTATATAATTTGAGACTTGTAAAAGAGATTGCTGAAATTTTAATTTTTGGTTGAGTCTATTGATTACTCAGAAATCTAGGGTTTGCAACTAACCCCAATCATAGTTGGTCATATTAGTGACTGATTGATGGTTGGCTATAAATATAGGGGTTGGAACTAATCCGAGTGGAAGCTGGTCATGATAATGAGTAAGCTGTGATTCACTTTGATTGATTCTTTTGTATGAAATCTAGGATTTGTATGAATCCCAAGTGAGAATTCTAACATTTGTATTTTTGAAAGAATGTTAGATGCTTTGTAGATATATAATTTACATTATTTCTAGGGTTTGGTATACATTGTAGTAAGGTATGTCATACCTTTGGAAGTAACATTGAGACCCTAGATGGAGTGAATGTTGTTATGAGATAGTCTAGGGTGTATAACAAAAGTCCCTAGCAACATGTTGAAAAGTATATGTCTCTTGTTTAAAAAGTCTAGGTATATGATTTGTATAAATTTGAAATGCTTCCGTGATTCTGATATGACTAACATCATGCTTTTATAGATTTGGTTGTACTTGCTATCTAGGTTGTGCAGGTACACAATCTTCAACCTGGTGAAGATTCTTAATGTGACAAGCATGATGAGGTTGATGATAACTCCAATGAAATAATTAGAAGCCACAAAAATATTCTCCTATGTCAAAAAAGAAGAAGCTAATCTCCTAGAGGAAGCATGAATAGAAGAGATATCCCTAAGATTTAGAGGGAGTCTCGATAAAGAGGTGATTCTTGGTTGAAAGGGAGTAACATACATGGTTCTCTACTTCATGTGTCATGTAATAGACTAGGACTAACAACCTTAAGTTTGAGCGAATGCCATGAGAAAGAAAAGGAAAATGGAGAATATATTTTGTAGTGGTGCTAAAAGAAGGAAATCAAGATCTAATTGTAAAATATATTGCAGCATGTGAAGTTAGCAGGGAAGAAGTTTGGTTAAGGAAACTTCTATCTAACTTATTTGAAGGACCTATGAATCCTATAATGATACATTGTGATAACACCAGTTGTATTTGTTTTTCTGGGGACCCAATATTTCATGGGAAGACAAAGCATATCAACAACAAGTATCACTATATGCGATATCTAGTACAAAAAGGTGTGGTGCAACTACGATATATCTCCACTGATGAGAAGGTAGCTAACATATTGGCGAAATCACTTCCAAAAACAAGAATATTGTATACTTAAGGGACATGCTTGGTTTGGTGGACTTTTACTCCCTAATTGAGAGGGAGTGATAGACACATCATTCTTGTATTCACTTGGGAAGAAAGAATGGAGGATTGGGTGACCATCTGGCATTCGATACTCTTTGAGAATGTGGTAGGGAATTTAAGATAAGAGTAGTCATGGATCAATATTGTTTGAGGATTAGCTACCCAAGATAATAATAGTCCAATGAGAGGTCATACTTTGTGAACACCAGGGTGGAGTATGTACCTTGGAGAGACAATGATGATGGTGTCTATACATCATTGGTCTTACCAACATTGCGCTCTGATCTTCTGGAGAGATAGAGTTGTTAGTCAAGGCTTTTCTATGTGATCATGTTGGTTATTATGATGCTAGATAGATGGGTTACCAATCCAAATCTTCTTATGATATCTCTTCAGATTGAGAATAGCCATGTAACTCTTATGAATACCTCCCTAGTTAAGAGGGAGTGTTGAAGAATGTGTAACTAGGTTTGGTCTTCATAATTATGAAATGTACTCTT
>APFE030868064.1:31628-71981 GCA_000404065.3 Pinus taeda | reverse complement strand
TCCCCATTTGGTTCTAAATGTGCTATTTAGTCTATCATTTGGATGTACGAGAATCTAATTATAACCTGAAAATCCATCAAGAAAATACATCAACTCAGAGCTCGCGACTGATTGCAATATCTGTTACATAAGAGGCAATGGAAAGTTTTCCTTATAACAAGATTTGTTAATATTGTGAAAATCTATACAAATTCGAATATCACCATTCTTTTTCCTGACTGGGACTAGGTTAGAAACCCACCTTGAATGTCTAACATGAAATACTATTTTGACTTTGAGAATTTTATCCAGTTCAGACTTGATTTGATTTTATAAGTTTGGGTGAATCTTTCTACACTTATGTTGTACATGATTTTTGTCAAATATCATAGGAATGGTATGTTGAATGATGGAAGTATCATATGTCTTAAGATCTTCATAATTCCAAGCAAAAACATTGTTATATCTCTTCAGTAAATGAATAAAGACTAATCTCTCATTAGGTGTAAGACCAAGACCCAGATTAATATTTTGAGGCTTAAGGTCAGTTCCAAGATTAACTTATGCAAACCTCAAGGTTGAACTTTGATGCTTTGAGTTAGTAGGTTTCTTTAATGTTTCCTTAAGATTATATAGATCTTCCAGCTTAACCATAGATTTAGGTATGAGATTTATGCTTGTTTCTGGTTTAAGCTGGCTATCATGCTGGTCTTCATTTATTATCTAGTCATCATAAGAGCCTTAAGATGTTAGAAAATTTATGATATCCGAATCATTATTAAACACTCGCCAATTGGTGATGTTATCAAGAATAGAAGGCCTAAAAATTAATTCTATAGAAAATAAATCAGGACTATAGTCTCCTGGTGGTATGAGCTTGGATGCAACATTAGCCAAAAGATAGGCACTTGCATTTTGAAGTCTTGGAATTGGGGAAATGCTGAATGCTGTGAAATGTGAGGTGAGGTCCTGGACTAGTGATTGATAATGTTTCAAATGTCCATAAAGACAGTGAATAGTATTCGTCACCTATTTGGTTACAATTTCCGAATATCCAAATACTTGAAGGTATTTAATATCAAGGCCAATGGATTTATACAACCCTTGAACTAATGCTTCATATTCAGCAGTATCATTCAAGCATTCAAATTCAAGTATGCATGCCAACATAGTTTTTTCTCCTTTGGGACTAATCAATATGCAACCTTCTCAAGCTCCATCATTAGATTTAGATCCATCAAAAAATAATTTCCAAAATAAAGAATTGACTACAGGTTTATCAACAAAATAGATACATTTAGAAGAATAGGTTTGAGAATAATTTTTGATTTGTGATGTAATATAATTTTCCAAAAAGGGTGAAGTATTTTCATTAAAATTGCCTAAAAATTATTCGACTGAATAATTTCCAATGATATTACTATTGTATGTGATGGGCTCATTCTCTCCTTCCAGCTCTGTTATGATATACTTCAAATGTTTCTCATGATCGACCCTTACTTGATTTGGCTTACCATTATAAGGAAGCCACATATGGGACCAGTCTATTACGAAATAGCCATGAAGCATTTTAGACTAATCTCTACTAAGGATCAAGTTGTAGAATCTAGGGATGTCGACCGCAAGAACGTCAATCACTTGACTTACTTTCAAGTTTGATGAGAGTCTAATAGTAACCTGATTGATTTCTCCTATGACTTTGACTTGAGATCAATCTAACTGAACAATGTGAACAACATATTTCTAGGGTTCAACATTCAATTTTTCACATACATTTTTTGGTAAAATGTTGGATGAGGCTCCAAAGTCCACTAAACAATTGTGCAAATCCTTATTGGAGACTTCAAAAGTCAAAATAAAAGGAGGTGTATGGGATTTATATCTACCACCTATTAAAGCAACATTAGTTGAACTCATTTTGTTTGATGAAGTATTGGGAGGCCTACCCATTTCTTGAGCATCCTGAGAAATTATAGTAGCAGGAAGAGGAGAAGTGGGGTTTTTTTTAATTCATTAAGCAATAGTTTTTGTTTATGTTTTAACTTTGTATGCTCATGGAACATGATATTAGCTCTATTCTTCTTCATGTCTTCAACAATGTTGTACTCCATCTCGTCAGATACTAGCAAGGTTTTAGCTGGAGGTGAAGAATTGGATTGAGGAGGAGTCTTTGAGTGGATTTGAGAGAAGATTTCTTACCTATTGTTTTATCTTTGGGAACAGGATTTGATGATTTTTGTTTCTGATTTGTTTGTGAAAAATCAACAATGCTCTTTCTTCTGATAGCAACAAGTAATTCTTCTTCTAGTTCTTCATTATCTGATAGAGGAAGAATGAACTACCACATTCCTTGTACTTCAGTTGTCTCTTCGTCATCAATTTGTTCTTTAGTTGTTGACACTTCTTCTTCCTCCACATATGATTCAACATTTGACATTGTATTTGGAGGTTTAGGATCAGAGGGGGAATTTATTTTGTAAGGTCTAAAAGATTTTCTAGAAGGAGTCTCAACTACTTTATTTTTAATGTCTTCCATTTCACTGGACATGGTTTTAAGTACCTTTTGCAAACCTTCAAGATCGAAGGATCTTTAGGTGCTTTATTCTTGGATTTGTCCTTGAAAGTGACCTTCTTGTATTTTATTTCTTCTAATGCATTCTTCTTTTCTAAAGCTAAAATATGTTTTTCCATAGCTATGGCTTCTTTCATGTTTTCTGCCAAAGTTCGTTTGGAAGCTTTGTCTACAAAAATAGTTGCATTCGAGGGAAGAGAAGAAATGTACCATTAATTTTGAACTTCGGTGCTTGGCCTGGATGCCACTGGAATTTTTTTTAATAATTTTTTAAAATGGGAATTGAAGTCCTTAATCGGCTCTTTAGGTTTTGCCTTCAAGTTGGAGAGATCATTAAGAAGCGTAGTCGTTGAGCGGTCATCTCCAAACTTGGTTAGGAACAGTTCCTGAAATGCATTCCAACTATTAATAGAACCAGATGGTAATGAAAAGTACCAAGATCTTGCTGGTCCTTGTAAAGTATAAGGGAATAATCGTACAACTACATCTTCTTCAACAACTCCATTTAGATTTATGGACAATATAAAGTTATTTATGTGTTCTTCGGCAACAAGACCATCATTGGGATTGAATTTTGGAAACCATTTCAATGGATGAGTAGGTAATGGATGTAATGCTCCTGCCATTTAAATGGCTCTCGCATGCATGGTCTTTGAGCCATTATGGGTATATGTGTGGAAGAATATGAACCAGTGATTGAAGGTGACTGGGTAGAGGAAGATTGTACTCTTATGCCTGTGTAAATAATGATCTGAGATGATGAGGTGGATCATTGGGTTTGAGATGAAGATGATGGAATGAATGAAGGTGTTTCCAGTGATGATGAAAGAATCTCACTATGAGTTTCTAATTCTGATTTCTTAGTTTTCCTTTCAGGAGGTGGTAGAGGAAATTCAAATGGAGGAATTCCAAAATTTTAACTCTGTGATCTAGTTAATCTTCGAGAGGAAGGAAAATTAGAAGAAACATTGGCTTGGGATAATTCATATTCTTCTTGAGACAGAGAAATCCCTTGTAACTTATGAATTAAAGAATGGACTTCGGGATTTTCTGCAAAAGAAGGTTGATTTGATTTCCTTGGAGAAACACTAGTGGATTGTAAAGATTTTTTTGTAACTTCACGTTTAGGATTTGGGGATTTGGAATGTGATTGAGATTTTAGAGGTGATGGTGAGGGATTTTACTCTTAGAATGGATTTCTGTTTTAGATTTTCTTGCCATTTACAGTTGTGGTCCTCCTTCTAGCGCCAAAATGTTGAAGCCTCGAATTTCATTGCGGCAACATGGGGGATAACCACCCAGTCCGGACCTTAAAAGAATCTCCTTTTTTGTTTGGTATAATGGCTCCAACTAGGGATAATTGGACCAGTTTCCTGGAGAGGATTGATTTGATAATGTTCTTGGGGATGATATAAGATACAACGGAGAATGATTCAACTAAGTATAATCTAATCTAAATAATAAACACATGCATATATCTTAATCTAACATTATCTGACTAATAATATAACCGAGAATAAACTAAGATATGTGATCTACAAAGATGTCTCAAAGAAATTGGTAATAAAGATCGTTCAACTGCCAAAAGAAATGAAATCGTTTAATGATAATTGTTTTGGATAAATAGTTAGACAAAACAATTGAGAAAAATATATCACATATAATAATTGTTCATGTATTCAATAAGAAATCAGAGCTGCAACATCATACAAAAGTGCAATAATGTAGAACGATAAATCAAGTTTTCATACATAAGACAATCAAAGACAGAGTATTTTTAATGCATAAATAAAGCACGATCATACGATAAAAGTACCATATATGAAAGGTCCTGCTCATGGGCTCGGAAATATTGATCCAATTTCATCCAATCAAATACACTCTAAGAGTACGAAAGTGTAATTTCAGTAGAGCATGCTCGTTATTCAAAGAAAAATAGATCATGTTCCATTAATTTCATCAAAACCTTCCAAAAGATATAGAATTGTAATGTCTTGAAAAGTGTTTTTGATAAAATTCTGGACCCCTCTCTAAATGCATGAGAGGGGCTTAAATACTATAATACATGCCTCAAAATAGATTATTACAAAAAAAAAGCTAAGGAGGTTTCAAAAAAAACTTCCTCGGAGTAAGAAAAATAAAACTAAAAATAGAATTAAACTAATGATGAACTTCTTTCAACTTGAACTATCTTAGTTAGCTAACTTGATCATTGAGATTGCAAATGTCTATCATTGGTTTGAGCTGAGGCGGCTGGTCGACTATGGATTTTAACTGTCCAGTAAATATGGCATTTGGCAAAGCTGGCACCATATTTTGTGCAGAGGTAGTTAAACACCACAGAGTCATCCATTGGCTATGTGGTTTTACTAGATATTGTCAGTAAGACTCCCAATCCAGTTTGGTATGTTGTTTAATTCTTTCTCCCTTGGTCTGTGTTGTTTGTTTCCATTGTTGTTCCAATTGTTTGATATTTGGAGAGACCCTGGTATGCACTCTTTGACAAGGTTAGCGGTATGGAGGTTTTCATTAACGACTTCAATTATACTGCTTGTTGCACCTGCTACTATCATTGTCGCCCTTTCTACCTATTTTAATCGTGTATCCCAATCTATGAATAAAATGTCTTTGCGGGATTCTTCTATTTTTGGTAGGTCAGTCTTTATTTCCTCATCTAACTCTTTCTAGGTAATAAATTCAAAAATATTTTTATGGATTTCTTCATATTAAAACCTCATATCAATCACTTGGTCTGTCAATTTATCACTTCTCTGTAAGAATTGATTTGTGAGATTTTCTGGCAGAACATCTCTTATTGCTATATTATTAGGGAATTTATCTTGATTACTTCTTTAATGAAGTCATCTGTTTGAGGGTTATCTTTAAATCTATCCACCATGGCCTGCATTTGGCAAATTTGTGAGTCCTTTTTTGATAAGCTTGCATGGTGTTGTAATCTCATTTTCTCAAATTCCCTGTAAAGCTGAGCTACCTACTATTCTGATTGCTTATTAGTTTTTTCTTGTTTTAATTGTTGTTCAAGCAAAATAATTTTCTATTACTTTTATTTTAGCATCAATCATACTTCTGTTGCTTTATCAATGGTCGTTGTGGCATAAGCTCCTGCAACTATGATAGCTTCGTAAGATTTCCTAATGGGTCAACAAGAGTGTCCTATTGGGTTGTGTTAAATTCTTTCCACGTAGTTAATAGGGGGTTTGAGGGGTACTCGTAACCCCACTTTATGGGGTCCAGGGCAGCGCCCCTGAAAATTTTGATTTTGGACCCTATGTTAGGTTGGGCAGACCCACCTATGGTTTTGTGCATGATTTTTGCACATGTTTTTTGGACGCGATTGTTTTTCGGTCCATGGTCTTGGAAACGATGGTCTTCGGTCCATGGTATTAGATGCAATGGTTTTCGGTCCATGGTATTGGATGCTTTGACATGTATAAATATGTATTATAACATTGAAAGAAAATAATGAAAACATCAAGCTGGTAGTCCCGGTTTTGGGATCCAATGGGAAAATCTCTGTGTATATGTGTTTTATGTGTTATGCTCTCGCATTGTTTATTTTTTGTGTTTTAGAATTTTTATGCAGGTAATTTTTGTACAGGGTTAAAACCTACATTCGATATTAGAGTTGTTTTTTACTTCAAGGGGACGCCTTTGTTGCTGAGGGGTTTCGCTCAGGCCTGTGGTAGACCCTATTCAGTGGGAGATCTACGAGATCGATTTTGGTGGTGAAAGAAGATGGTGAGTGGTGGAAAGATAGAGATCCAGAAATTTAATGGTAAGAGTTTTTAGTTGTGGAAACTAAAGATGGAGGATCTGTTGGTGGATAAAGATCAGTGGATCGCAGTAGATCCAGGTACAAAACCAACGGGAGTGACTGATGAAGAATGGAAGAAGTTGGATCGAAAGGCAAAGAGCACAATACGATTATGTGTCTCAGATTCAATATTCCTGAATGTATTAGGGGAAGCTATGGAAAAGGCTTTGTGGGACAAGTTAGGGACTTTGTACCAATCTAAGTCCCTAGTGAATAAATTGTTCCTGCACAAAAATCTGTATAACTTGAGGATGAAAGATGGAGACTCGGTGATAGAGCATCTGAATGCGTTTAATACTATGGTAAGTCAGTTAGAATCTGTTGATATTAAAATTTTAGATGAAGATAAGTGAATAAGTTTATTGTGTTCTCTACCAGATTTGTAGGATAGTCTGGTTATTGCAATAGGTAGCAATGCAACTGCCTTGCATTTTGATGAAATAGTCTCATCCTTGCTGACAGAGGAGACGAGACAGAAAAATATGGAGAGCCAGAATGGTGATGCCTTGTATATACAAGGACGATTCCAGAACAGAAACAAAAATAAGTCATCGAGTGGGAGATCTAAATCAATAGGAAAACCTGTGAAGTTGGTGTGCTAGAAATGTGGAAAGGAAGGGCACTTCAAAAGGGACTATAAATCTAAAGCTCCTGATAAAGGAAAGGGATCTGATGATTCTCCTTCTACAGAGGCAAAAACCACCTCAGATGGGGGATGTGTACTTGGCTTCTTCAATTACACATGTAGATCATGAGGCATGGTTGATTGACTCAGGTGCATCCTTTCACTTCACTCGCCATAGAGAGTGGTTCTGCGATTATGAGAAATATGATGGTGGTGATGTCTTCTTGGGGGATGACAGGAAGGCTAGAATCATTGGTCGTGGAAAACTAAAGTTGAAGTTGCAAGGTGAAAGGGTTAGAACACTTCCGGGTGTTCTACATATTCCTTCATTGGCTAGAAATCTGATTTCTATAAGCAACCTGGGTGATGCAGGTGTAAAAATAGTGTTCGAGAAGGATACCTGCAAGATGGTTCGGGGAGCACTGGTATTGGTGCGGGGAGTTTAGACTAGAACTTTGTACAAGCTGTGAGGTAGCACTGTTGTTGATGGGTGCAACAATTTTGTGGTTCCTAAAAGTGGAGCAAAAAATATAGTCATCTCTAGAGAGAGGACCATGCTGTGGCATCAAAGGCTTGGACATATTGGAGAGAAGGGCCTTTGAATACTTCATGGTAAAGGTATGGTAGAAGGTATGAGTAATAGCTCTCTGGATTTTATTTCTATTGAAAATTGTGTATATGGGAGTGAGAATCAGGTGAGTTTCCCCTCTGGAAGTAAGAGGGTGAAACAAATATTAGAGCTTGTGCATAGTGATGTGTTTGGACCTGTGAAGGTTCCATCAATGGGTAAGTCTGTGTACTATGCATCATTTAAGGTGACTTCTCAAGGAATACATGATATATTTCCTTAAGAAGAAATTTGAAGTCTTTGACAAGTTTAAATAATTCAAGGATCTAGTGGAAAACTAGATAGAGAATAAGATAAAGGTGTTGAGGACAGATAATGATGGAGAGTTTTGCAGTAAGTAATTTGAAAATTTTTGTAAAAAGTATGGTATATCACGGTAGAAGACTACTCCATATACACCTCAGCAAAATGGAGTTGCAGAAAGAATGAATAAGACATTGATAGAAAGGGCAAGAAGCATGCTCAGTGGTGTTGGGTTAGGATAGGAATTTTGGGCAGAGGCGGTGGATACTACATGTTACCTGGTCAACAGGTCAACTTCATCAGCGTTTGAGGTTAAGACTCCACAAGAGGTATCGACTGGTAAGAAACCCTCTCTTTCACATCTAAGGGTATTTGGATGTGATGCATATGTACATGTTCCAAAGGAGAAACGAACCAAGTTGGATAGTAAATCTGAAAACTGCATCTTTATTGGGTATAAGTATGGTTTGAAGGGTTATAAGATTTGGAACCCAGCAACAAGGAGCGTTGTGTACAGTCAAGATGTGGTGTTCAGAGAGGTGAAAGATTTTATTAAACATGAAGTCCAACCAAAGGAACCTGAGAAGATAGAGTTTGAGCTAAATGAGGAAGAATCAGACTCTACAGCAGAGGAGGAATCAAAAGAATAAGAACCACAAACTTTGGGTGTAAAAAGATCACTTCGAGAAAGAAGGCAACCAGAAAGGTATAGTCCATCTGCATTCTGTTCAAATTTTGCTTTATCTATTACTGATGATGGTCCCAGAACTGTGAAGGAAGCAATGGATTCAAAGGATGGAAAACTCTGGAAAGAGGCCATGGTTGATGAAATGGCATCTTTGCACAAAAACGAGGCTTGGAATCTAGTGGAGTTGCCGGCTGGAAGGAAACCCATTGGCAGCAAATGGGTGTTCAAAAAGAAGACAAATGCAGAAGGAAAAGTGGAGAAATACAAAGCTCGGTTGGTAGAAAAATGTTATTCCCAAGTGCCGAGAATTGATTTTAGTCATATTTTTTCTCTTGTTGTGTTATCAATAACATGTTGCCAAGGTAACTTCTATTAGATTACTTTTATCTGTTGCTACTGCTTTTGATTTTGAGGTAGAATAGATGGATGTGAGGACAACATTTCTTCACAAGGATCTGGAAGAGGAGATCTACATGAAATAACCGGAAGGCTTTGTGGTGAAGGGTAAGAAAGAACTAGTATGCAAGTTAAAGAAGTCTTTATATGGGTTAAAACAGTCACCAAGGATGTGGTATCAGAAATTTGATACATTTATACGAGAACTTGGCTTCACTAGAAGCAAAGCAGATCATTATGTGTATTTTAAATTAATTGGTGCCCATGTTATTTATCTGGTCTTGTATGTGGATGATATGTTGCTGGTTGGAAATGAAAAAGAAATTATCTAGGATTTCAAGACCCAATTATCCTCCAGATTCGACATGAAAGATATTGGTGCTGCAAACTATATTTTAGGCATGGAAATTAAAGGAGATTGGGAAAAGAGGAAGCTCTAGTTAAACCAGATGAAGTATGTTGAGACAATATTTCATAGGTTTAATATGCAGGATAGTATACCGATGAAGGTTCCTATTCCTGTAGGTATAAAGTTATCTGTTGAACAGTGTCCCAAGGCACAAGAAGAGGAAGAGGATATGTCCTATGTTCCATATGCAAGTGTAGTGGGTAGCCTGATGTATGCAATGGTCTGTACTAGACCAGACATTGCACATGCAGTGGGAGTATTGAGCAGGTTAATGTCAAAACCAAGAAAGGAGCATTAGACAGCAGTGAAGTAAGTTTTTAGGTATTTGCGTGGCACTAGTGATTATGGTTTGTGCTACCAAGGAAGACCAGGATTGGACAGAGTGTTGGATATTCGTGGCTTTGTTGATGTAGACTGGGCTGGAGATCTGGATCAAAGAAGATTTACAAGTGGGTATGTGTTTAACCTATTTGGAGGTGTAGTCAATTGGATGAGTAAGAAACAATATGTAGTGGCGCTATCAACTATAGAGGAAGAATACATGGCAGCCACTCATGCAAGCAAGGAAGCAATTTGGTTGCAAAGATTGTGCTCAAGTAGGGGTTAGTACATGAAGCTATAAGGATAGACTGTGATAGCCAAAGTGCAATTTTATTGGCAAAGAATCCTACATATTATTCAAAGACAAAGCACATTGATGTTCAGTATCACTTGTGATGGATATGATAGAAGACAAAAAGGTGTTGCTGGTAAAGGTGGACACTTTGAAGAATACTGTAGATGCATTGACAAAATCTGTGAGCTCTGAGAAGTTATCCTGGTGTAGAGAAACAATGGGTGTTTCAGGGCTGGAAAAATGACAAAGCTCTCATGTGGCCCCCTGTGGAAAGAAAACAACAAGTGGGAGAATGTTGGGTTGTGGTATATTCTTTCCACGTAGTTAATAGGGGATTTGAGGGGTACTCATAACCCCACTTTATGGGGTCTGGGGCAGCGCCCTGAAAAATTTTGATTTTGGACCCTATGTTAGGTTTGGCGGACCCACCTATGGTTTTGTGCTTGATTTTTGCACATCTTTTTTGGACACGATGGTTTTTCAGTCCATGGTATTGGATGCAATGGTTTTCGGTCCATGGTATTGGATGCTTTAGAATGTATAAATATGTATTATAACATTGAAAGAAAATAATGAAAAAAAATCAAGCTGGTAGTCCTGGTTTTGGGATCCAATGGGAAAATCTTTGTGTATATGTGTTATGCTCTCGCATTGTTTATTTTTTTGTGTTTTAGAATTCATATGCAGATAATTTATGTACAGGGTTAAAACCTACATGTAAGGCCACACAACATCCATGGATTCATTCTCTAGAGTTGCAACAACCATGGTGTCTAATTTCATCTTCTTTCATTGTCTTTTGACTACAACCTTATGAGTAGGACTGTATAATATATCTACTGGAGGTATCTCTTCAATTTTCAAGACAATTTCGAAAGTAGGAAAAGTAGGAATAACCTCAATATATTGATGTTTGTAGCCCCTTTCTCTGTTGTCTCTGGATTTTCTTTGTGCTGAGTCTATTTGGGGGTCTAAAAATCAGATGTTTCCTCAAGCTTTGTGTCTGTTCAGAGCTTCTTATTGAATTTCTCCCATTCCTTGTCTAAGTCAATGAATGGGATCTTCCTTGTTTGAGCTGAAGTGGAACCGACCTCTATTTGTTTTTTGGCCATGGCCACATTGTAATGGGAAGGCTGGTCAAATGGATTTCTTTTGTTCCCTCAGGGCTTTGGTTAAACCACCCTCCCTTGTTGTCTGGTAAGCTATCTCTCTGGACAATAGCTTATCTGGAACGTAATATGGGAGGACATGTGGAGCAACAATTCTCCAAAGAACTCTGACATAAGTGAATGTTTCTTCACTAAACCATCTTGCGACTGGAAAGATGTATATCTTGGCTTCTTCAAAAAACTTGAGGCCCATTCTATCAAAAATGGTTTTATAAATAGGGAGCATAATACCCTGGAAAATTTTGTAAAAATGGGGATTCAATTGGGATTCCCACAAGATTTTATGGTATACATGGATAGGGAAAGGGTTCTGTACAGTCCACCTCCAACCCATGTTTTGAAATTGAGAACAAAAATAAATGGCGTCCATAACAAAAGCACTCATAAAAAGGGGGAAATTCTTGAGGAAACACTTCTCTTCTGTCTATATTCCCTTATAGCCATTGCTAAATTGTCTAATAAAATCTGACTCCAGTTCATAATTGTTGCGTTAACTGCTGCATCAATTAATCGAAGCCACTCTATAGAAAATTTGTTACTATCATATTTACCAAATAATCTACACATCATCGCAACTATGAAATTCTATGGGGTAGAGAGGGATGCAATCGGGTACATACCAGTTTTATCATGTTTGAATTTGCCTCTGCCTGACCTTAAGGTCAGTGTAACATCTAATGGGTCCTCGTTCTCTTTGGCAAAATTCTCAAGGAAATCTTTTTTATAGAGATTTTGAGGCTTTGGTAGATGGTACATCTAGCGTAGATTGTTTTGTGTGAAAGACCCCATAACATCATTTGCTCGATCCCTAAAAGTTTTGTCTGAGACATTTACATCATTAATGTTGGGCATGGAATCCCCCAAGGCATGTTTTGGGTATCAAAGCGTAAGTTTTGACCGAATTGTGTTGTAAATCTCCATGAATTGTGGGGGCGGAAGTATGTTAGAGTCACAGGGTTGTCTACCGTATTTTTGTAATGTAATGTCGGCCTACCCATGGTCCGCAGACCATGTGATTGTATAAATAGAGAGAGGCTCTAAGTGTAAAAGAGAGATAATAAGTTGTAGAGAGGAGCAAGAGTCTATGTGACTAAGTGAAGTGTGTCTTTGGGTCGTAGAGTAGAAGAAGGCTCTGCAGCTGAGTGCGCAGAGGCCTAGTAGTCCGCAGCTGAGTGCGCGGACCCCTGCAACTAAGTGCGCAGGGCAGAGTCGAGTCTGTAAACGAGGAAGGAATTAATAAAGAGAAGTTTTACCATAAATTTGTGTATATGTTCTTTGGTTAATGCATGTTTGATGTAATTTGCAAATATATTGTTTATTTACTGCGCGCACCTGTATGAATGGTTTATGTTGTTAAGTCTAACTTAAAGCATGAAAGTAGGCTATAATAATCAAATAATATTGGAATAATTGTAAAATCTTGGGTAATAACGCAAAAGTATAGCATTCAGCCCTTGAGTTGGGTTGCGCGAAGGCAGTATCTCAGGCTGTGAGGTACAGGAAAGTGCACAAAGCAACCTGCACGCAGGGTCGAACCTCGGACCACTTGAACTCATTAAACATTTGTAGGGTGTGAAAACCTAGTTCTAGCACCCTCCCATACTACTTCGAGTGAGACCTCAGTCCGCGCTCCGTGGACTGTTGCCAAAAGGGCTAGTAGTACCGGGATTTGTTTGGCTAAATCAACTTTGAACCTAGATCAGGCTCTAATAAGCCAACAAATGGTTCTGTTGACAGGACCGAGATCTACATAAGAGATTTCTGATGTCGTATCACTAGAATCCGACAAAGAAAGGAATTGAAGAGTGGCTAGACAAGAAGATTCAAAAGTTCGCGACCCAGGAAAATAGGAATCCGTGAGTATTAAAGGAAGAGTGGTTAGAGTGCTACTTATATATCAAAATCCAAGAAATTTTCTTTGCATCCTTCTGATTTGTACAAGTGGATCACGAAGCTAGAAGACAGTCAAGGAAGGTGTAGGCTCAACAAATCTATTGTGGGAATCCCAGAGTTGGTGCAAAAACTAGAAGCATTGGAAGATAAGATCACGCGCATTGTGGATCATTGGCTTGATCAGATTATAGGAGGTTTTATAACTTAGTTCGCGGTAGATACTTCAATTAGCTACAGTGAGGCAGAATGATGCTTCCTCAAAGGACCGTGAGGTAAGTACATTAAATCTTTGAACACTTGGATTAAGATGCTACTGTGTGTGATCCAAAATGGATCTTGGGTAAACCTCTAAGTCTAAAAGACTTCATATAGAGGTAAAAAGGTTCTAAATGGGCAAATACTTTGTAAATCCGAGTCGAATAAAGAAAAGGGTCAAAGGTGGAGTTTTATATAAATATCGCATCAGAAAGGTTCCAAAGGGAGGACTTAAACTGAAGGCTAAAGACTCCCTGATTTGTGATCTTTGACATATCACGTCAGAGGTAGACTATCATATGATATCAGAACCCGGGTGGGCCGTTTTGTGATTGCAATGAAGCAGATTGGCGATCGACGACAATTATTGCATCGAAGTAGTCCATGGAAAGTGTATAGGCCCCCAGGTCATTGCGGTTGTGATATGCGATGCGCCGATAGCGCAATTGACAACCGGAAATCGACGATCAGGATCACACAATACAAAGGGGCCATGACATCATGACTTGCGATATGCATGGACCCGAAGTTTTATAGATACGAGTTCATTTGTCTTTAAGATCCGTTAAGTTTGTTCAGCGGATTTTCATTGGATTTCTTTGTATTTTTGTTGATTGGAGTTTTGTTCGGGTTTAGCCATATGCAATAAGATTTTTGATACATTGATAAGTGATATAGCGATAATGCTGATATCCAATGAGGCGCCAATCGAAGTGATCTAAGGTCGGTAAATTGGATCGTGATGATACAAAGGGGCCAATGCACCATGCGATGTGTGATTGCGATATGAAATCGAGGCATGAACCCGATAAGGATTATAAACATGATTTCATGTTATTTGAATTTCGGGCTTAAGGCCCATGATGTTTTTTGCATGTGTTTTCCTATGTATTTCTGTTATTTTGCTATTTTGGCCAGAGGAAGGCAAAGTGATCAGGTGGCCATGCCCGCTAGTTACTTTCCATTTGTAAACGGATTCTTGTAATGAAACAGTCAGTATTCAATGATGGAGGCAATTGTAACTGATGTATTACAAAAAGCACAAGGAGCTTAATTGACAGGGTTGTAAAAGGTTGCTGAGATTCACTTGGAGGTCGAGCAAACCACTGAGAACACAGAGAAGTAGAGTTATGCTCAGGAGAAGCATAGAGAAGCCCAAGAGGCTTAGAGATGCTTGAATGTTGAGTGTAAGCCCAGAGGAGGCAGTCTACGGAGTCGGGGTGACTCAGAAGCAAAGGGTCGCTTGGAGGTCACATGAAAATAGAAGCTCATGAAATCCGAGAAGCCACCAGAGGTTGACGTGATGAAAAAGGGGTGATTTCCCAGAAAGCTGAGCACAGTAGAGTTGCAGAGCGTAGAAGGCTAGAGAGCCATAGATTCGTAGAGTGCCACCAAAGGTTGGGAGGATAACGAAAGAGCCACCAACAGTTCGAGGCTTAATAAAGAGACAAGAGCCAGAGCCAAGAGCTAGAGCCAAACCCAGAGCCGAGAGCTAGAGCCGAGAGCTAAGAGCCAAGAACCGAGATTTGAGAGCCAAGAGCCGAGAGCCGATAGCCAAACAGCCAAACAGCCGGGGATAAAGATGGCATTCTAAGCCCATTGGTTCATTTGTAAACCAATGGAGTTGAGTGTAGCACTTGTAAAAGAATTGAAGCCATAATCCCAAAGAGCCTAGTTGAGTTGATTAGAGCTCAAGGAGACGTAGCCCATGATATTAGGTTGAACTCCATGTTATATTGTTGTCTTATGTGTTTGCTTATTTGTTGCATCGTATTTAGTCATATGTTTAAATATCAGTTTAAGCAAATGAACTCAAGCACTTAAACAGTTAAAGGAAAACAGAGCATACACCTATTTCCAATTCTTTCAATTATGAATTTATCAATCATAAGCATAGATCTTGGAAATTGTTTAAGCTTTGGAGTGGGAGAGGTTCTTGTAAGCTGACAAGAAGCCTTTAGTGCCCCATTTCAGATCAGGTGGTATCAGAGCTGGTTATATCAGAGCATCAGGTTGATTAACCCCACCTTCAAAGAAGGTGATATCAGAACTAGTTATATCAGAGCAAGTTATACCAAAGCAGGTGGTATCATGATGCTTGATCAATCAAAGTAGGATGCTTGATTGGCATATCAATCTATTTGCTTGTTTAACTTGAAAGGTGTTTAAACAGTCGAGGATTGATTGTTTGATTGTTTGTAAACTGACTATTGTTTGAGTTTGCAAAGGTGAAGGGAAATATAGCTAAGTCTAGGAGAGGATAAGAAGGAAGACGGGTTGAAGGCATTCTTCTTACCCCAAAGGACCTCAAAGCAATCCTTGAAGCACAAGAGGTTTGTTGAAAAAGGTTGCTTGAATAAGCTCTTTGTTAATCTTGTTTGAAGTTCTTTTGTTCATTTTCATAATGACAACTTCTACAAGTAAGTCCTCAAATTCTTCCTTCATCACAAGATTCTTTGATGAATACATGAAGCAAGACTTGTTCATCATGATGGATATGGTGAGAGAAATGAGTGTTGGGCATCGAGAGCAATTGAATTCCATGAAGTAAGATCAGTAGTTGTTGTCTAACAAATTGCAGGAAGTGGAAGGCCAACTTCATATTGCAAATATGAACCTGGAAAGGGTGCATGAGTTGGAGACACAATTCCCTGTTACAAAATAATCCTTATTCAAGTATCAGCTTGAAGAAGAGGTAAATAATTCTAGTTTGTCTTCAATTTCCTCTAAGAATGTTTATATTGGTTCTTTTGAAAAACATACCAGAGGCATAGGTTCCAAGTTAATGTCCAAGATGGGCTATGAAGTAAAAGGCTTGGGAAAACATGCACAGGGTATTGTTGAGCCAATAATGGTTGAGGAAAGGCCTAAGTATTTGGGTCTTGGCTATGGACAATCTAATGGAGAAATTTTAAAGCTGCCATGATGATAATTGAAACAGTTCCAAGAAGGAGTTTCCTTTCAGGTCTTCTACCTCAAGAGTGTGAAGATTGTATTCATGGGGAATGCAATCGCTTGAAACATCATTTGCAGGAAGAATGTGTTCATAAGCATACACTTGAACCAGAGAGTTGTGGAAACTCTGAAAGCGTTGAAGAGATTGATGGTATTCCAAAGGGAATCACTTCTTTGTTTGATTCACCTCCTCATGAAGGCAATAAAGGTGAAAGAGAAAGGTATAAATCTGGTTTTAACCATATTCCTTTTGATAATGTTAAGCATGATAAATTTCCATATAAGTATGGGAAAATAATTACATGTTCCTTTTTTTGTTTGGATAACCATAGTATTTACAAATGTTAGAAGAGAATGGCCGCATACAGGAAACTTTTGAAGGAAAGGAAGCAAAAATCCAAAGGTCCACTGGACAAGGCAAATCATGATGTCAAGAAGATGCACATGTGTTGCACTTACTGCCATAAGTAAGGACATATTGCTGCAAAATGTTGGACTCTGAATCCAACAATGCTTCCATGAAACTTGAAGAAGGTGGAAAGAAAGAATGGCAGGGATGGGAAGAAATATCCCATGATTGATGTGTTTCGGGATGATTCACATGTTGATGATGATGTGCAGACAAAGGTAGGACCTTTGAAATGGATTGGTAAGAAATGGTTAAAGTTCTTATCCAATTAAAGTTGCATGTATTTTGAAAATGCATCAAATCAATATAATGCATTTCTTTGTTAATGCAATGCAAGTTGCAGGTTTTTACCAAGAAGGTGAATTGAAAAAGTTGAGTAGGAGACTCACTTTATTGCTGCAATATTATATTCATTTCAGCTTCGAAAGTACATTGTGCTTAAGCAAAAGTTGAAGGATGAAATGCGTGCATAAGCATGATATGCATGAACACAGGGATGTTGATGATTTCCTTGTATTTGAACATGTATGTGTGATTAACTTGAATGGTTGATTACGTTGCTTTTAAACATGCATGTAATAATGTTGACTTGGAAAAGTTGAAAAAGAATCCTAAAGTTCTTTCTATACATGCTTGACTTGAAGGGTCAATTGTTTTAAAGGCATGTTTTATTGGTTTTTTATCTAGTCAATCATTTGTATGCAGATGTAAGACATGGAGGTAATTCACAAGATGTGAAATCTATTTCTTTTGATGAAGCAAGAGTTTAGGCCATCCAGTTGTTGTCTGTATTCCTATTGTTGTTAACAGTTGTTGTTGTCAGTATGCCAAATAGGTACAAATGAAAATTATTTGAAGCAGATGTAACTTCACATTGGCTTGAGACACCTTGGATCAATGATCAAGGCAAAGAAGTTCAAACTATCTTCTGTGACCTTCTTAGCAGGAGTTCTGCAGGAAGTCAAGGAGGAAGACAGTTCTTCCCAGGAGGACAAGCACATTCAGGAAAGAAAGTTTTTAAAGGCTTTGGTTCAGAGGCACTAGCCATGCAGGAAAGTGTATGGAGGCTGAAAGAAGAGGGTGATGTACTCTCATTTACTGTTCAGATCAGTTTATCAGTCTTTTGGAGTCCAAAATATTTTTAGTGGGAAGGCATGATCCAAAATGGATATTGGATAAACCTCTAAGTCTAAAATACTTCATATAGAGGTAAAAAGGAGCTAAATGGGCAAATCCTTTGTAAATCCGATTCAGATAAAGAAAAGGGTCAAAGGTAGAGTTTTATATAAATATCGCATCAAAAAGGTTTTAAAGGGAGGACTTAAACCAAAAGTTGAAGACTCCCCAATTTGCGATCTCTGACATATCACATCGGAGGTAGACTACCGTATGATATCGGAACCTGTGTGAGTTGATTTACGATTGCAATGAAGCAGATCAGTGATCGACAATAATTATCACATCGAAATAGTCCATGGAAAGTGGTAAAGACCCCCAGGCCATTGCGATTACGATATGCGATGCGCTGATAGCATGATCAGCAATCAGGATCGCACAATACAAAGGGACCATGACATCGCAACTTGCAATATGCGCAGACCCGAAAGTTTATAGATGCGGGTTCATTTGTCTTTGAGATCCATTAAGTTTATTCAGCATATTTTCATTGGATTTCTTTGAATTTCTATTGATTGGAGTTTTGTTCGGGTTTAACCATACACAATGTGCTTTGCGATACGTCAATAAGCGATATAGTGATAATGTCGATAGTCGATGAGGTGCCGATGGGAGTGATTGGAGGTTGGTAAATCGGACCGTGGTGATACAAAGGGGCCAATGCACCATGTGATGTATGATTGTGATATGCGATCGAGGAACGAACCCGATAAGGATTATAAACACGATTTCATATTGTTTGAAGTCTGGGCTTAAGGCCCATGATGTGTTTTGTGTGTGTATTCCTATGTATTTCCATTATTTGGCTATTTTGGCCAAAGCAAGGCAAAGTGATCGGGTGGCCATGCCTGTCAATTCCTTTCCATTTGTAAACAGATTCTTGTAATGAAACAATCAGTATTCAATGATGGAGGTGACTGTAACTGATTTATTACAAAAAGCACAGGGAGCTCAATTGACAGGGCTGCAAAAGGTTGCTGAGATTCGCTTGGAGGTCAAGCAAACCACTAATAACACAGAGAGGCAGAGTTATGCTCAGGAGAAGCACAAAGAAGTCCAAGAGGCTTAGAGATGCTTGAATGCTAAGTGTAAGCCTAGAGGAGGCAATATGCCGAGTCAGGGTGACATAGAAGCAGAGGGTCGCTTAGAGATCAAGCGAAACTAGAAGCTCGTGAAAGCCTAGAAGCCACCAGAGGTTGGAGCGATGGCAAAGGGGTGATTTCCCAGAGAGCAGAGCGCAAAAGGCTAGAGAGCCGTAGATTCGTAGAGTGCCACAAGAGGTTGGGAGGACAGCAAAAGAACCACCAGAGGTTGGAGGCTTGACAAAGAGACAAGAGCCAAAGTCAAGAGCCAGCGCCAGAGCCAGAGCCAAGAGCCAAATCCAAGAGCCAAGAGCTGAGAGCCGAGAGCTAAGAGCCGAGAGCCGAGAGCTAGAGAGCCAAACAACCAAGGATAAATATGTCATTCTAAGCAGTGTAGCACTTGTAAAATAATTGAAGCCATAATCCCAAAGAACCTAGTTGAGTTGATTAGAGCTCAAGGAGATGTAGCCCAGGATATCAGGGTGAAATCCATGTTATATTGTTGTTTTATGTGTTTGCTTATTTGTTGCATCGTATTTAATGTCATATGTTTAAATATCAGTTTAAGAAAATGAACTCAAGCACTTGAATAGTTAAAGGAAAACAAAGCATCCACCTATTTCCAGTTCTTTTAATTCTGCATTTATCAATCATAAGCATAGATCTTGGAAATTGTTTAAGCTTTGGAGTGGGAGAGGTTCTTGTAAGCTGAAAAGAAGCCTTTAGTGCCCCATTTCAGATTAGTGTGAAAAGTGATTTATGTGAATAAATTGATGTTTTGGGCTACGCAAAGTGGAAGGATCTACAAAAATGAAGGTGGCGCAGAGATAGAAATTAGCCCCTTGATTTCGCCTCCACGAGAAAGAGAGAAGAGCTCGTGAAGGTTTCACCAAGAAGTGCGATCAATTTGATAAGGCAGTGAATTCCGCGCATACCACTCCCACCTACACCACCACCATATTCACCCCCATCTTCGTCCACACTGCCTCCGCCACCACCACAGTTCAATATGGAAAGTGTAATAAAATTGTCGGGGTTCAAAGGAGTAGGAAATGAAGATCTAGACCAATTTTGGTTTGTGGCAAAGGCTGTATGGAAAGTGCAAGGAGTCGTGAATGACAACATAAAGAAAGCAAAACTAGTCAGCACTCTGTAGGATCTCACACTGACGTGGTACATTAAGCATTCCAATGACAATCCAAACACAAGGATTGCAGATATCCAAGTTGTGCTTAACAGGGAATTTAGCAGGCCAAAATCAGAGACACATCAATTATTGGATTTAATGAGATTGTGATGCTTCTAGGTGAGACCCCCTAGGAGCTAGAAAAGTGACTAAAGTGTATGATTTTTTAAGCCAACATGACCTTGATGGATGGACAACACAGTGCATGGTTTGTAGCGTCACTAACGCCGCATCTAAGGAACACATTGTCATAGCAGAAGCTATCCACTCAGGCTGAGGCCTTAGAGATTGCAATGAGACTACATGAGACCCAAATACAAGATCCTAACCTAGGAGTCCAACAAATCCATGTGCAATTGAAAAACTTGTGTCTTGAGATGCAGGGTTTGAAACAAGACAGGACAGCTCACCCAGAAGAGCGCGAGGAGGTATGGTGCATAAAGTGCAAAGGCCAGGGACATGACAAGGACCATTTTCTAGTCTTCGCAGACTACCTAGTGGGAGGAGGGTCATTTCCATTGAGACCAGAGGCACAAGCATGACTAAGCGTGGCACCTGCATTATGGTACAATTTGTCAGATAGGAGGGAAGCATGCTATAGACAACTGCCATCTATTACAGAAGTATACGCAGACGTCCTAGCAGTTGTTCTATAATTTTAGCAGGTCAGTAGACCATGATGAGTGTACCTGTAGAAGTTATGAACTGATGATGGATTGGACTCCTACCTATAGAGTTCAGACTAAAATGCGAGCCCTCGATCAAAATGCAGGGATGGTGTGCACTAGATTTTAGGGGCATGGACGAGGTCGACGTGGAATGGGACCAAGAAGGGGTCACGGCCAGCTGATTTTTTACAATCGTGGAGGGCTAGGGAATTATGCCCGTGATTGTACAAATCTAATGAGAGCATCATGTTTATATTGTAGCTAGTTTGATCATGAGATGGAGCACTACCCCACGCTGATAATAAGGTTGCGCGATAAAGGAACACTCCAACCTTCCCCGACTCAGAACCTTTAAATGATGAGGTCTAAGGCACGCAAGGAGGACCAAAATGTAAACATCATGCTCCAAAGTGGTATCACGATAGGAGATGACAAAGGAAAACAGCCCAAAGAGAGTGCTTGGGTTTGCAAGGCTCCAACAAAGGAACCATAAGCTGATTTGGAGCACGCTAAGGAGACAATAATGGAAGCTAAGAAGAGCTTCACAAGGGCCTCCACTTTAGGTAGTAAAGACAAAATGAAACCAGAGATGGACCCATCAATCCTCACTACCTTTCTGGAGACAAGCATGAAGCTGCTATGTGACAGCATGGCTATGAAGGGGCTGTAAGAACTCATCACTAGATGTGCTGGGACCATGCCAAGAGAACCGCGCGTAGTCTGGAAGCTCAGGAAGCACACAACGCAAACAAGAAGAGAGATGAGATTGACCACGCAGATCAAGGAATATGAAATGGATCAAGTGATTTTGGATCTAGGATCAGATGTGAATGTCCTGCCAAAGAAGACATGGGAGCGCATGGGGAGGCCCACATTGTAATGCTCTCCTATTCAATTGTGAATGGCAAACTAGCAAAAGATCCTACTGATGGGGAGATTGCAGGGAAAAATGGTAGATATCGAAGGTGCGAGCGCGCTTGCATATTTCAAAGTGATAGAGATTGTTAATGATAGAAATCCCTATCCCACACTACTAGGAATAGATTGGGCCACTGACATGAATGGAGTGATAAATCTAAAGAAGCGTAAGATGATTTTGAGAAAAAGTCACTATGCGTAGTGGTACCTTTAGACCCTGCGGAAGGATCGCGCTGCACAGAGCCGGTGCGCAACTATGACAGTGATGAAAATCTAGATTGTATCTACAAGGTAACCGTGGGGGAGTAGGACTGGGTGAATCCAACAGCGGATGGCAGGATTTCGTGGGAGCATAAAATCTCCTACACCTCAAATCAGACGAAGAGATAGAACGATGGCAGAACCAGTTACACGAGGTAACCACGCTCAACTGCAACATGATGATAAGGTTACTGCATTGCGTGGCAACAAAGGTAAGAGATTTGCCTATGTATGACGGGTTGACAGCAGTGGATGATTTCCTGAACAAATTTGAAATAGAATTTCTAGAACAGTGGCGTTTCAATGCTCTGAAATGGGCACTACGCGCAACGCCTGCAAGATGGTGGGGTACGCATCAAAGAAGTTTTGAGGACTGGCGTGAATGCAGAAGGGTGATGCTCATGTGGTTTGGAAAGCCTCAATGCGGATGAAATCTGGGTATGATGGACGAAATAGCCTATGCACCCACCTCTCCAAATGGGTATAGGCATATGGTAGACAACCTGCATTAATGCACACCATCCTCACAATAGGAAATGGGACCAACAAATAGAAGTGGGCAAGATGATGGCGCAAACAACAAATTATGATAAGGCCAAGCGCACTAAAGATTATCTACATGGAAGCCTTTGACAAAGCATGCGAAGTATTGAATGCAGTCCACCATGTGAGACACACTAACTGGGACCTATGTGTACCAGCAGTTCTATGGGCTTATAGGACCATGTGTAAAACCTTGACCGAGTGCGCACTTCCAAAGCTGAAGTATGAAGCAGATGTTGTAATCCCTATGAAGCATGCAAAGCCTAGTCCACGCATAGCAGCACGCATAGATACGGTGGTTCAAGAAGCCCAGAAATAAGGAATCACACAGCCACAAGAAACAGAACACATGGGACTTGAGGAAGAAATCCAACAGGGAAACCTTAGACTCTGCGAACTTGAAAACGAAAGGGCATGGTTAAGAAAGAAAAGTGCTTTGATGGACAATGAGGTCAAGAATCTAGAAGACGAGATAAAGGAAGATTTTCTCACTGAAAAAACTAGGATGGTAAGGCAAGGTGCATACGATCATACTGACAAGTTTGAGAACTATCACTATGAATTGGTTAGTCTGATGCCTTGGCTTGTACTGCATATTGCTAAGTGTAGTGACCAGGGTAGCACGTTACAAATGGTGAAGTGCGCGATGTCGACCACAACAATAGAGGGTGGAGATTCTCCAAGAACCATGATGGAGGACAAGATGGAGCTTTACATGGGTGGTGCGACCACCTAACTAGCCAAAGGAAGGACATTCTTAACACTCCAGGTAGTTATAAGGGAGCACGGGACTATAAACTATTCTACCAGGTATCCACACGATGGGGGGCTGTGTTGCCATGCGGGTGGGACAAAAAGTCACCGTTGAAGTCACTATTCACAATGGGATGCTTGACTTGAGGCCAAATGGAGTAGGAGGAAGGAATTTAAGACGCGACTTATGGGCAAGATTTGGGAAAATCAATCACCAAGAAAGCATTAATGAAACAAAATTGGGGGGAACAGTCGAATTTGAATTCAAAAAGTGCTATAAAACACAAAGGGCTGCCCAACAAACAACACGTGGTCATTTACGAATTAAGCAATTAAGCAGATCCCTGAGCATTGTGAGTCGAGTGTTGATTGAGCCCCTGAATTCATGAGTGACAAACTGCAGCACAGCTACAATGACATCAACTAAAGATGGTTTAGGAATAGAAGAGGTAACTATTGGTGAGGCCACGCAAGCCCTAACTATGGAGGATGTTCCAGAAGGTGCCGGGGTTGTGGCAGAGATCCCCAAATCACCGCATATGCCAAGACCCAAGAAGGATAAACAAGCCAGGGCTCCTATACGCGTGTCCTTGATGAACCCGCTATGCAGGAAAGTATTGATGAAGGAGAAAGGGAAAGTTGTCACTATAGAAATAGATGAAGAAGAAGAAGATTTGTAGGCCCTTATCATCGTAGAGGAAGAAGACGAAGGCATGGAGGTGGATACTTAACCTAGGCACTCTGCGACACAACTACCCACCTATGCATTATAGATATATTTGGGCACTGCAACCCCAATCTTACATGTCGATAAACCAAGGGCTATTTAACCCCCTAAAAGTGTTGTTTCATGCCCTAAATAATCATGGTCAATTGATTACATCATTCCCCAGAAGTTCCACCTAAAAAACCACTCAGAATTGGCCAAAATTGGACCATACTGACTATTCCATTGTCAAGGTGCGATGTATACTGACTCCTACACTAGCCAAGTGCGATGCATATTGAAGAAGCCTTCTATGGGGTGCGATGAGCGAGAATGGACAAATGTTTGAGACAGTTTGCTAGGTGGACACTCATGGAATCTTCTAGAAACTTCTCCTATGACATTTGCCTCTCTGAATTCGCCCAGGAATGAGTAAGAGATCCAAGAAATCTCCAAGTGGAACCAAGAACTACAGGTGGAATGACACTACTCAAAAACCCAGAGATGACTCACACCCTTGCAAACATTTATAAATGGATCCCTCATATGAGATATCTAGAGGTTGGAATTTTGTAATTTGTAAGGAAGTGTTAATAGTTTGTATTTGAGAGGGAACATTGTATTGTTGGGTGATCTTGCTTTTCATGAGGTGAAGAGGGCTTTGATGCTGGGAGGATGATGATGGACCAGATAGCTAGGTTGTAATCCTCTCTTCTATTATTAGTAAAGTTCTTTGAGTTTTCCTCCATACAATTGTGTATTTGTGAATGTTGTTATTTGTGAATGTTGTTATTTGTAAATGCCATTTTATGCTCATTGTATTTCTGATTCTGCAATGCTTATGATATCATAAATTGAGATTCTTTGATGGTGTTGTGTTACTTCGTTTCTACAGGTATTCTCTAAGTGGGACAAGTAAGAGAAGAGTTTCAAGCTCCATCAAGGAGGATAGAAATTAAGCAAGGAGTCAAGCGGGAGATCCAAGTTGGTCCCTTTGCTTCTCTCTTATCTATCATACATAGAGGAAATCACAAATTGCTTTGATTGTTTGTTTCTATGATAGTTGCCAATCCTAGTGGGACTAGTAGATTGAAAAGACACTAGTTTTCCAGGAAACAAAATGGCGACCATACTGGGGAGTGAATAGTTTGTTTGTTTCTTGTTGTTGTTTGCTTTATAAACTATATACGGAGCCTGAAGTTAGCCAGATAGCCTTCGAACTGCTTTTTTTATGCAATTGCAAAGTAGACGAATGTTGCTTCAGTCAATCTCTAGTTCAGTTTATGAACTGAACATCTGACTTACAAGAATCCTATATGCCCTTGTGGTAGCTCATTAACCTCCCAAGATCATACCCCTGTACTTTTCTCTTTACTGTCCATAATAGCTCAACTTAATCCACTGAAATCAGTTGTAAATTTGAGCCAAACCCCATCTCAGTTGCACTCCCTGGCCCATCGCACTGTCTCTAACTGGAAGCCAGTATGCATCGTACTTCCCTTGTGTAGCAAGTGAGATGCATCCTTGTTTCTATGAAGCAAAGGTGCAAAGACTAAGTAATCCTATTTCTCTCCTTGAAATTTGTGGTTTTTGTCCTTGTTTTCAGCTCTATTTGATTGTTTTGCGACTTACGAACAGTATCTCATTACTAAAGCCTCCTTGCTTTACATAGTTCAACCTCCATTGATTAGGATTAGTAAATGTTTTTATGTATTTGTCCATCATTTACAATCCTTCTTCGAAAATTTGCTTAAATCAAACTGTCGTTTGGTGCAAAAAGTGTCATAGCTGTCATTTTTTGTCAAAAAAGAGAAGTTTCATAAAGTCTTCCTTATCTAGATAGTCGATTGAAATTTTTGTTTTGTATTTGATTTAATTTGTTGTTATTTGAAGTGTCGAAAGCATTTTCTATTCGAAATTGAAAAGTGTCGTTTAGTCTTCCTTTCCATTTTGAAAAGAAATTGTCGAAATGTCGCTTTGAAGAAAATAGTTCAGATCTATTCTTAGTTCTCTTTTTTTGGCATTCCTCACATTAAGGGAAGGAAAAACAAATACATGCATTTGAATTTTCATTTAGGCTATGTGCGAAAGATGATTTAAGTGCATTTAGTGTGTGCTATTTTCTCTTTGGTCAAACGAATTGTAATCTTCTTTCCTTAGTAGTTAGGATTTTCATTGCTAAAAATAAACAACGATTGTTTATCATTGTAGGTTGCGTTTAGGAATTTTACATCTACATCACATGGTGAACCATTGAAAGGCAAACTTCTAAGAAATATCAACTCTAAAATAAATTTCAATGAACTTAACAACTCTTTGGAACCTAACGTAACACATCTAGAGGTCTAGGCTAGAGACGTGTTCCGACGTCGTAAAATCTAGTAACTATCATTTTCATCAAAGGTTGGGTGATTCCTCCTCTTTGATATGACAAGTGCTAGCATAGACTTGTGCTCCCTATACTATTGAGTATATATTGTGAGACCACAATAGGCTTTTATCCTTTATCCATAGGAAGTTGTGTCTGTCGCCCTATCGATCGCAATGCATTGAACACAGCATTCGGGAAGATTGACTGTCATACATAAGTCCTTGATAATTTCCTTTTAATTTACCACCAAGGTGTATATTGCAGTTTTGTGATTGGTTTGGCAATCCCTCTATCTAGATCTCCAGAGTAGTCACTTTCATTCCTTTTCAACTCCTTAAAAGAAAAGGTCCATCTGAGCACTTGTCACTTCAGGCTCATTAAAAATCGAAGGGGACTAGAGTCATCTTTAGCTTTTTCTCGACTCTTAAAAATTGAAAAAGCAAAGTTGTGTCAAAGAGTCATTAAATTTATTAATTTGGAATAACATCCCTATTCCTTCATTGGTCTTAGGTTGAGATAATGGAGTCCACCAATCAAGGGATCCCTCTTGAGGGGAATCCTAGTCCATTTTCTTCTTGGGGAAATATTGGTGCTCCGTATATGGCCATATTGTCCCTTCCAAGAATCACAATTGGTTTGTCGGTATGGCTATTCTCAAACTCTATCATTCAAAATACCGTAATTCCTCAGCAATCGAATCAACAACCATTTGATATTGAAGTTGACCCTTCACCTTCTTCTTCATTTGTTTCTCCCTCCCCTTCTTCCTCTTCACTTGGTGAAAATAGTGATACTAGTAACCAAGTAGCTGAGAAGAAGAAGAAAGGGAAGGAGGAGAAGAAGAAGTAAGTTAAGCAAGGGGGCAACCATGAATCATCTGGTGAAAATCCGCACACTAAATCTCCCAGATATCCTTGTGCAATTTGTAGAGAAAACCATTTTCATCGAGATTATGGTCTCCCCGTTCGCACCGTCCGGTGTCATCAACCTCTGGCGATCATGTTGATAGTACGTCATCAATTAGTGAAAATGAAGTTCCTGAACAGAAAGGAAAGGTCAGAATTCCATGTGGATTATGTGAAGGGGACCATCACCTTCCCCGTTGTCCTTTTTTGGATGAGGCCAAAAGAGTCTTGCGTAACCATCCTACTTCACCATAGTGACTTCCATCTAGATACAAGAAACTCTTCCCAAGTCCTTTACTAGTTGAAAATCCGACTGACATGACTCAATCATCGGTTGAAACACCTATCGCTGAAAGTGAATCTCCTTAGTCCATACCAAACCAAAGTTAGCTGGTCGAGATGGCAGTCGACCCAGTTTCACCTCCAGAAAGTCCACCTTCAGATGATACAATTTCCAAAGAGAATGAGAACGATACCGTTAAAATTCTTTTTGTTACTTCAAAGTCTAATGAAATTGGGGGCAATCCGCCCATTCCTTCACAACAGGAAGAGAATCCCCCAGTTCCTACTACTCAATGGGTTCATTCAACTGTTAATTTGGTACCCCCTCTAAGCAGTCTAATCACTTCCTTCGATTGGAATCGACTAGCAAGATCCCGCCTTCCTTCTAATGTACCATTCTGAATCATAGTACAAGTGTACAAAATGGTCATGTCTGGAACTATCATAGATGAAGGGGCTTCAGTGAGTATCCTTTCCTCATCTGCTTTGAAAGTGCTTGGTTCACCATCACTTATGCCTGTGACACAAAATTTGTCAGGCTTTGACAAAGGAACAAGTCGACCGTTAGGGATCCTTTCTAAGTTGCCGATAACATTGAGAAGGAAAACCATTCACTTGAACGTGATGGTAATCCAAGGGTCGTTAGATTACAATCTACTCCTTGGATGTGACTATGTTTACAACATGGAAGCTATTGTCTCAGCACTCTTTCGAGTAATGTGTTTCCCGCATGAAGGCAAAATTGTCACTGTTGACCAGCTTTCATTTCCCTGAGCACAGCTATGAGACAAACATCATCCCTAAACGGTCTCTTTGCATCAAGAGTGTCTCTTCAACCTTCATTCCATCCACCTGATTGCAGCGAGTAGTCCGGTGAATGTAACAAAGCTTAGGGGGCATGCACCCTTGTCTATTTGGTGGATGAACCCAGCTAAAAAGATAGGTTTCCCTGTAGGTTATGTGATTGGTCTAAAACACCATTCACCTTTTTCTGTGCTACGAACGAAGCCAAGGAAGTGTTTTGTCTACTCTGTGGATGAAACCATCCTACCATATGAATTTCCCTGGAAGTTAAGTGATTGGTCTAACACACCACTCACCTTTGTCTAATTGGCAAACAAAGCTAAGGAAGTGTTTTTGTTTAACCGCTGACAAAAACAATCCTGCTTAACCACAGTGATTTCCATATGGTTACTAGAGACTCTCCTTTTCTTGATGCCTAGGGGTATGCAAACCTTTTTATGAAAGCAAAAAAGTGACCAGTTTCATTTTTTAGCTTTTTAATTTTTCAACTTCTTAAGTTAGGTGATTGGTCTAACCCACCATTCACCTTTGTCTAAGCAGCAGACGAAGCAAAGGAAGCGTTTGAACCATTCTGCAGATGAAACCATCCTACCTAACCTCAGTTGTTCCTTAGCTTTTTAGTTTGGTCGTTTCTAGCTTACATAAAAAGAAAATTAAGCAATGTTTCTGCAGGGTTCAAGCTCGTTAAAAAATAAACCTGCCTATGAGCAATGTTTCCGCAAGGTTCAAGCTCGTTAAAAAATAAACCCGCCTATGAGCAATGTTATCGCATGGTTCAAGCTCGTTAAAAAACAAACCTACCACTAAGCATATCTTCCCCTAGAGTTCAAGCTCGTTAAAAAATGAACCCACCTTTGGTCAATAACCTTTGTAATTGCCATAATAGCGTTTTGAGCCTTGGTTGTGTTCCTGCCATCACCTCCATTCTTTTGGCCAATCTTACACTTCCACTTGATTATTTACCTTTTTCAGGAATAGCTACGACGAGTGGTCCTGTTAGCCACCCTCTTCACATCACCATGTTTTTAGAAGTTCCAAGCTTACCCGGAACCAGTTGCTACCCTAAACACCATTCGTTCTTGAAAAAATGAGTCCACTTTAAACTCTTTTCAGACTCGTTAAATATTAAAAGATTATCGCGCTATTGGCCTCTCCAACTCGCTAAAGTGATTGGGAGTGCCATCCCTCCTATATATTTTAATCTTTTTGGACCTGAGGGATTATCGCACAAAAAGATAGAGCGCTTGTTCTTTTTGGCTCGCTAAAGTGATCGAAAAATCATCCCTTACATATTATTTTATACTTTTTCGGACTTAAGGGATTATGCTACAAAAAAGTACTACTAAAGTTTCCTTTTCGTCCCTTTTCAAACTCTCTAAACATGAAAAGCATTGAGTTATCCTTGTCGTTAAACTCATTAAAACAATAGCGACAAACTTGTTTTCCCAAACAAGAACGAGTTTCATTGTCACTAGGCTCTCTAAAACATAGTGACAGGTTTGCTCGAAGGGAAAATTATAGAACAAGCATATGTTATCCTCCTCAAGCTTGACAAAAATAAACAAGTACTGGTTAGCAATGACTGGGGAAAAGGGAAGAAAACTTAAATAATTTTATTGGTAGCAAGTTGCTTTTGAACATGACACTCTCACTCCATCACCATGATTGAGTTGGGTTAGGTTATTCTATTCACCGATATGTTCAAGAGAAGTCATGCAGTTAATACCTCATCCACTGCAATACCTTCACTCTCCATTTTTCATGACCTCCATTCCTAAACCTTGTATCATTAGATTGTTTTCACCTCCAGAAAATCATTTTCTTCGTTTCGTGTCATTGATGTGGGATATATTAAGGCCCTCCTACAATGGGTCACTTCTTGTCGACATCAGCTCATTATCCAAGAAGTTGACTTAGAAACAACCCTTTCAGTACTTTGAATCTTGCATGCCTCAATGGCAAGTTTTTCACTTCCGGCGATAGGTTTACATCAATGGCCTTCGACCGAGAGATTTTGCGTGGTGTTTGACATCACATCATATATTCACACCACGTAAATTGTACTGTAGTACCTTGAGGGTCATTATCATTATCGGTGATTCCTCTCGCACCTGTTAACAGCTTACATTATTGGTTGGTAATCACACGATGTCTTTCCATGTTCGACTTCATGACATATTTTCACATGGATCGACTTGTACATCGGGTGAAGATTGAACGAGTTTGAATACCCCAGATCTAGTTTCATCCATCCAAGCTGCGATATATTCAGGAATACAAGGACATCAAATGTACATAGAAGCTACACAGATGATCATCCAAGCTAAGGGATGATGACTCTACATATAAAGAATCACCAGTCTGCAACTGCAGACGATTATCTGTTCTATGTACATGAAAATGAATTTATAAAGCTGAATATGGGAATGCCCACCTCAACTAGATCATGGAAAATTATATTGTGATGATGTATTGTATTGTATCTTATACAGGTCACCTTCAAGTTTGAATACCTTGGATCCTCATGATAAAGCATTTCACCCAACATCTAAAGATTTACGACTTCATGCTTTAGGGGGAAACTGTTATAGACATATTTGGGCACTACAACCCCAATCTTATATGTCAATAAACCAAGGGCTCTTTAACCCCTAAAAGTGTTGTTTCATGCCCTAAAGAATCATGGTCAACTGATTACATCATTCCCCGTAAGTTCCACCTGAAAAATCCACTCAAAACTGGCCAAAACTGGACCATATTAACTACTCCATTGTCAAGGTGCGATGCAAACTGACTCCTACACTAGCCAAGTGTGATGCATACTGAAGAGGCCTTCTGTGGGATGCGATGAGTGAGAATGGGAAAATGTCTGAGACAGTTTTCCAGGTGGACACTCATGGAATCTTCTAGAAACTTCTCCTATGAAACTTGCCTCTCTGAATTCACCTAGGGATGAGTAAGAGATCCAAGAAATCTCCAAGTGGAACCAAGAACTACAAGTGGAATGACACTAATAAAAAACCCAGAGATGACTCACACCCTTACAGACATCTATAAATGGATCCCTCATCTAAGAAATCTAGAGGTTGGAATTTTGTAATTCGTAAGGAAGTGCTAATAGTTTGTCTTTGAGAGGGAACATTGTATTGTTGGGTGATCTTTGTTTTCATTAGGTGAAGAGGGCTTTGATGCTAGGAGGATGATGTTGGATCAAACAGTTGGGTTTTAATCCTCTCTTCTATTATTAATAAAGTTCTTTGAGTTTTCCTCCATACAATCGTGTATTTGTGAATGTTGTTATTTGTAAATGCCATTGTATGCTCATTATATTTCTAATTCTGAAATGCTTATGATATCATAGATCGAGATGCTTTGACGGTGTTGTGTTACTTCGTTTCTACAGGTATTCTCCAAGCGGGACAAGTAGGAGAAGAGTTGCAAGCTCCGTCAAGGAGGAGAGAAATCAAGCAAGGAGTCAAGCAGAAGATCTAAGTTGGTCCCTTTGCTTCTCTCTTATCTATCATACATAGAGGAAATCGCAAATTGCTTTGATTGTTTGTTTCTAGGATAGTTGTCAATCCTAGTGGGACTAGTAGATTGAAATGACACTAGTTTCCTCGGAAACACTATGTTCCTGCGCAGAGAGGGAAGGACAAAGTACCAAAGGACCTGGACGAGACCAAGAGTTCGCTCCAGACCCTGCTCCTCCCAGATGGCATTACATTTGAAGGCATGCACCTGGGTTGCGTGTCGACTATGAAATTTGAATATTGGTACCTTGCTGACCGCGAGAAGTTCCCTCACCTTGAGATTAGAAACCTCCTGAAGCAGCACACCACAGGGGTGGTAACAACATTAGAACCGTGGAAGTGGTTGTGCGGTGTGGAAAAGGTCGGGCTGTTGAACCTACTTTGGGTGCCACATTTCCACCACCCCCCAATAACCATTTTTGTCATCAGGAAATTGCTCTGTCTAGTGCATGATTAGTATTTATGGCTAGAGGAGCCCATCCCCATCACGACAAACCTGATTCATCGTGTTTCTCGGCTTCCATACAAAGTAAAGGACCCCACGACCATATTAGAAGGAAAGGGCAGTGATTTGGCCCTCGCAAAGTCCATGAAGACAAAGTACGAACGAGAAAAGAAGAAGAGGGGTTACACCATCTCCAACATCAAGGAAAAAGTGGTATGCGTGGCATCCCAAATTCTGGCAGGAAAAGTTATGCAGAAGTGCCACACAGACGAGGTACCTGTGCTGGTGGTTGCACTCACCAAGCAATGCATGGAGGGGGTCCAGTTTAACTAGTCTAAATTCCTCTGCACATAATTCTTAGAAAATTGCCGCGAAGCCCAAGAGCAGGGTAAAACCTTCCATATGCGTGGTTGTTGCTATCCATAGTGCTCATAGAAGGGGGATTGCCGGAGGATAGTGAATTCCCCACAATTGACAAATATTTACCGAAGGCCTCGAAGTACGCTTCGCTCTGGGCCACGAAGGATGCGACAAGGATACGCGACACCAAAATCTTCTGGGTGCTCATGGAGATGACCATCGAAATGTGGATCAACCGTAAGCCGCGGTTGTCGCCCATGGTTTACAACAGTCTGCAAAGTTTTGCAAAATTTAAGCCAAACATGCACAACATCTTTATCAGGGCGCGCAAGGATTCGATGAAGTAATGGACGAAGCTACCTTTTGTAGCCATTGACGATGCCATTTTCACTATCTTGGAGGCATGGCCTCTAGAATGGCATAGCCCTGACATTGCATAACTCGAGAGGTCGATAGCACATAAGAAGAAAGATGATGCCAAGTGGCGCATCGCACAGTTGGCCGAGAAAAGGCAGAAGGAAACAGTAGCAGCCGAGGTACAGGTAGTGCGGGAAGCAACATAGAAAGCTACCAAATAGAAAAAGGTTGCAGAAGCAGTAGTAGTAGCATAGGAAGCAACCGTGAAGGCAGGCGAGGGCCAAGTAATACCCTCGTAGGGGAAGGAGGCAAAGGAAGCAGAAAAATAAAAAGAAAGCGCGGACCCACTAACCACATCCACACAGTTGAAGCGTCAACACCCGGCGGAGCAAGCAAGATCAAGGAAGAAGGTCAAGGCCTCAAAATTGTCCATTGACTTGATCACCTTAACCGAGGGTGATCTGCATGACATCAGCGAGACACTGCATGATGTCACCAATGAGGTTCTTCAGGATTTTATGCGGGAGCACCAGAAGGTGTTGGGGGCCTTCAGAGCACAGTTGCAGGAGTTACAGGTGTGCCCCCCTTGGGTTGGTACCCTTTCAACCAACCTCGTAGTTGGATCCACGACAGCAGAGCATATGTTGCACACACAAATGATGAACACAATCGTGTTGCCGGAAGGGGCTCTAGTGACACCAAATGAGGACGACAGACTATCAATTAGCACGATGAAAGGTCTCTGGGTTAATCTAGTTTCCCTTCCATGTGATACATTATATCTATTGCAGGATGGGATAACGGCAAAGCTATGTGCCAAAGACAGCCACGCACTCTAGGTTCTTAGTGAGTAGAAGATAAACATGGAACAACTCAACTTACAGTATGACGAAGTGGTGTCACAAAATCAATAGCATGTGCAGGTGGTAGACAATGCTTGCCAAAGCGTCCTGGAGCTGGCCATCCCAGCAAATCTACCAGTGGAGGTGCGGATCCACAGGTTAGCAACAGGAGTTTGTAGGGCTAGGGAAAAAATGACAAAGGTTCAGCTGGAGCTGAATCTTCAAATTTCTAAGCTGCGGTTAAAGGCATAGCCATTAACTCCCCCAAAAGTCAGAGAATAGTGTGCTAGTGCTATCATAGCACGATTGGAGGAAATCGGAGGTGTAGTGCGAGACTGCACCAACATGTTGGAAGAATCACTTGAGGTCCTCATAACTCTACAGGAGGAACCCAACATCCAGTTCTTAGAGATAGAGGAGCGAGAACTCCAACAATAGTACGATAGTGTCCGAGGAACTACACAGATAGTGGTCCTCACCCAAAGGCTTGCGAGGATGCAACAAGCTAAACCATTGAAGGAGCGGGTGGATGCAGTGCAACACAAGGAGGTAGTTCTCAAAGCGTGCATCCAGTGTTGGATCGACGAGGCCTTCACCATCATAGTAGACATCGAAGGCAAGATCACAAACATACAAGGGATGCACACATTATTGTAAAGAAGCACCCCAGACATAGAAGTCTCGAAACAGCGCATGCAGCAGATCTAGCAAGCAGCAACTCAGTGCGTTGCTGACCTCTGCACGAATCAAGAACAGTTGGAGGGACTCCATGCAAAGATCGTCGTGCCGACAGAGTGACTCGAGGGCGAGTCACGATGTTTGTGTTGGGGGCCTATTGGGCATGGAATCCCTCAAGGCATGTTTTGGGGCTCAAAGCCCAAGTTTTGACCGAATTGTCTTGTAAAGCTCGTGAATTGCGGGTGCAGAAGTATGTTAGAGTCACAGGGTTATCCACTCTAGTTTTGTAATGTAATGTCGGCCTACCGATGGTCCGCAGACCATGGGATTGTATAAATAAAGTGAGGCTCTAAGTGTTAAAGAGAGATAATAAGTAGTAGAGAGGAGAAAGAGTCTAAGTGACTAAGTGCAGTGTTTCTTTGGGTCGTAGAGTAGGAGAAGGCTCTGCAGCTGAGTGCGCGGAGGCCTAATAGTCTGCGGCTGAGTGCACGCATCCCTGCAACTGAGTGCGCAGGGAAGAGTAAAGTCTATAACCGAGGAAGGAATTAATAAAGAGAAATTTTACCATAATTCTATGTATCTATTCTTGGGTTAATGCATGTTTTATGTAATTTGCAAATATACTATTCATTTATTGCATGCACCTGTATGAATGGTTTATGTTGTTAAGTGTAACTTAAAGCATGTAAGTAGGCTAAGATAATCAACTAACATTGGAATACTAGTAAAATCTTGGGTAATAACGTAGAAGCGCAGTGTTCAGCCCCTGAGTAGGGATGCATGAAGGTAGTATCTTAGGCTGTGAGGTACGGGAAAGTGCTTGAAGCAACTTGCTTGTAGGGTCGAACCGCGGACCACTTGAACTCATCAGACATCTCCAAGGTGCGAAAACCTAGTTCTAGCACCCTCCCATACTACTTCGGGTGTGACCTCAGTCCGCGCTCCACAGACTGTTGTCGAAAGGGTGAGTAGTATCAGGATTTGTTTGGCTAAATCAACTCTGAACCTAGGTCAAGCCCCAATAAGCCAACAATCAATCACCCATTTTACCATATCTATGTATGGTAATATATTAGGTCTTGCAGCTATTCTATGTAAAAATGAACATGCTGCCTCAAAGTAAGAAGCGTTAGATGATTCTTGGACATCAATTGTTTCCTTTGTTTCCAATGGCCTAGGTTTCTCTTCTTCCTGTAGATTATGCATAGCTTCCCATGATGTGGTTCCTTTGTCTTTGTTGTAGATGATATCGGAGAAGAGTGGCATCATGTCTAACTTCCCAGATGCAGTAGCTATTCCCTTCTTCCCCATATTTCCAATTTTTATGTCCTTCATAGGTTCCCTGAAATGGAGCAATGGAGATTATCAGATAAACATAGAGCGAAAATGACAGTGAAAATTCAATGATACAGTTAATTCCAAAAGGTGACAAGGAAGAAGCTTTTATTCAAAAATGCAGATGAAAGATATAAAATCATGTCGAGCCATTTTAAAATAAATGCCATTAAAACTCATTAAATATGCACTAATATATTTTATCATGGCCTTTATTATTCATTTAAGCCATCACATCGCAAACATGTGAGGAAAAAACTTTAAGGTGATGAGTTTAAAGTGTGAAATGCAGATTATGCGATTGCAATAAAGAGTATCACAATATCGCAAATCACAATATCGCATTTTTTATTATGCGTTATTTTGAAGGCGTTTAGAATTTTGTGAGATACGATGTGAGCATCATACCTTTTATCATTTAAAGCACATTTTTATTGAATGAATATTTATTGCATAAAGTGGCCTTTTATTATGCTCTGGACCTAACCAAATTTATAACAATTATCATGTACTTCCACCGAGTCTGGGTCATATCGCATTTCGCAAAGTTTCATAGTTCACAATATTGGCCTTTGTTTGAGCGTCATGATGCGATGAGTGTTCGGCTTATTATGTCACAATATCACAATTCACATATTCCAAAGGTTTGTTTGTTTGTGCTTGTTATGTCGCAATATCACAATTCACATATTCTGAATTTTTAATGATACCATAAGTTTATTACGATGGTCCCTCTCATCTCAATTCGCATATCCCGATTGTTACTTAACCTTTGACACACATGATCTGATGATATGTGATAAAGTGAGAATAACTAGTTACAAAGGGACTTGGCTTGATACCTTATATTATTTAGAAATTTATTTCTAATAATTCAAAAAGAAAGTGCTTAACTGCTAAGTTTTTTAGAGAATTTTTATAAAGGGTCCCCATTTATCAATAGAATATTAACTATTAAATCAATAAATGGGGGGGTGGGTTGTTGAATAGTACAACACTGGACTTACTTATATTGAAGATTAGGGTTGTCCTTTCAATGTCTTGATTATGGAGATGATATCGAGGGACTCACCGTTGTAATATTTGAAAGTTAAGTAAATTTAAGATTGGTTCCTTCATACATTGTTTATGAAGCTAAGGTGGAGAATATTTGGGTAATTTGAAGATTCTTGATGTCCATAGGCCCACCTAGAGAGATCCTAAGGGGACACATCAACACATTGAGAAGAATGGGAAGGGCATCTACATTTGGAAGGGCCTTTAGAGGCTTGACACTGCCACCTTGAAGGCCCTTTGATGGATGGATGCTACACAATGAAGCCCTTTGATTCCATCAGTTGTTGAAGTGTCCCTCTCTATGAGGGGTTTTCAGTACAAATAATTGAACATGTGGCATGAACAACTCACTTTTAGTGTATTTTAGATTAGTTAATTGATGAAGAGTGTATTTTGACCCTCCATATGCTAGACTAGGGGTTTTTAGTCTAAGAACTTAGTATTTTAATGCAAAGGAAGTTAAGCATCTCCTATATAAATAGAGATGTGATTCCACTCATTTTCTCATGGTTGGATTAAGGGAGAAATCCTTTAGCAAGTTTGAAATTTCTGAAATTTGTTGGAGTACTTTTGTTTTGGATTTGTGCTTTGGATGGAAGACTAAGATGCCTTCATTGAGGAGAATAATTGTGAATTCTTTCTCAAGTTTGATGGATGATTCATGGCTGAGTTTTATGGATGAGAATTGATTTACCTAGTAAGTGGTCTTTTTAATTCTTTGTGAATTCATTTATTGGAGGTATTAAGTGAAAATGTCCTTCTCAAGTGGTGAAGGTTCATTTTCATTGTGCTTTTTTGAATAGATCATACCTTGTAAACCCTAGGAAAGTTTCTAGCGAAGAACCCCTTGATATTCTCTTAAAATCTTGTTAAAGGACATAGGAGAATATTCGAGGGTTAGTAGTGTACAACCTTAGTTATCACCCTATAGGAGGATTTCTTAAGGTTAGTAGTGGAAAACCTTAGCTCAATATCCATTTTTTACCTTCTTCAAGAGAGACCTAGTTGATCCTATATGCACAATGAAAAAAACTAGTCCTACATTATATCACTGTAATCATCCTTTACCCTGTTTCACTTAGAATCGTTGCAAGGGAAATGTTTCTCATTGTTTCACTGAACACTTGGAGAGTAGTGTGTCTTATTGTTTTCAGCTTAATGTTTTCGAATAACTTTATTTTTTGCAGCAGGACATAATATTTTACCTTTTAGTAAACCACATATCACATTTATTTTCTAGAAGGGTAGCACTTTGTGTTACTTTTGGTTCTTCATCTTTCTACTCTTTTGATATCTTTCTCCACCTCAAAGAGTTCTTGAAACTCCTTTTTTTAATTTTTTTTTCCTTTAAATGCAAAAGAAGCATTGCAACCAGTCCAAAGGCATTACAACTAGCCCAAATAGGTTGTACACCACAAGCGGTTTTTTTATTTATGCAAAAGGGTCCTCAAGTGATGAATTGATGATCATGGGAACTTTTGTTATGGGACTGTTGCAATAGGATAGGTAGTTTTTCATCAAATTTACCAAGGATCTGCACCTGGCTCCAACTACTTATTCATGTCCTTGGAGGAATTCAAGATCAGTGGGTGGTCTGACTTTCTCCATACTTCACCACTGACTTTTTTTGGTATATTTTATTGGAAACTTTGATGTTTTGTCTTTGAACAACAAAATCTATAATTATTATGAAGTTTCAATGCAAAGGAACATGATCTAATGCATGGTGGGCCCTTTCACTTAACAAATGGGTATATATTAAACATATTGGATGATGCAAGTGAAAGGACCTTTTTATGTGCAGGATCATCTATGTCTATACAAAGGCTTGTTTTTGAAGGAGAAGCAGGAAATGTTGGACCATAAGTGAAGAATCTGGTTTCTTCCATGGGTTTCTTGGTTGAGAAAAAATAAATAAGTGAGGTCTATTTGATATACAAAACATAGGTGTTTTGAAGATGACATGTTTTAATTAATGCAGTTAATGAATTATTTTTTGTACAATTCACATTTTAAAAAATATTGAAACCTTTTATTTTGGTAGGTCAAGGTAGTTGATAAGGATGCAAAATCTCTTCATTGTCAGAAGGAGCTTTCTGAGGAAGAAGAAGCTAACTGAAAGAAGTGCGCTTGATAATGTTTGGTGTTGTTTGAACTATGCAATTGTATTTATATGTCTTAAGAAATATTATTTCTAAACTAATTTACATTTTTCACCTTGTTCACCTGAGGCAATCAGAACTTCTTGAAAAAAAATGTTTGAAAAAACTAAGGCAGCAAGAGTTTAGAGGAAAAGAGAGAGGAGTTGGAAATCCACGTATTGCAGTACATGGTGTTGGCATTATGATACAAGTGTTGTCCTTGATGGAAAATCACTCACAAGTCAATTTAGTTTTGATAAAAGGCAACTCACAATACAAGAGGAATATTCAAAGGTAACAGGGCAGTGGTACAGAAGAACAGGAATATAGAACTAAGGTCTACTGATCAAAATAAAGAAGGTGAAGGAAAAGGTTGATGTAAAGCAGTTTAAGAAGTATATGCAGGTCCACTTATTCAAAACAATGTATACATGCTGGTACACAAAACAAAAAGAGCATATACGTATACACACATTCTCACAAGAGGAAAAGCGCGTATAGGTTGGAAAATCACGGTTTTGGTCCAAGGTATTTGGTTTGAGGTATTTGGTCTAAGGTATTTGGTCTGAGGTATTGGTCCAAGGTATTGGTCCAAGGTATTTGGTCTAAGGTACTGGTCCTAAGTGGTATTGGTTCGAGGTATTTAATCCAAGGTATTGGTCCTAAGTTGTTTTGGTCCGAGGTATTGAGAAAGGCCTAAAACTATATAAGGAGGAGAAGATCATTAGGCCAGAGTGTGCAAGTGAAAAGGGTTTCTAAGGAATACTTCTATCTAAAGTATATTTTATGTTGCAGGGGCTATGTTGGTGATTTGATATGAAATATTTTGTGGACCTTAAATTTAGTGTTGGATCAGGATCATGAGACCTGAAATGACTTATCATTGAATGATCTGATATTGGTTGGGCCAGATCTAATTGTGTACACCTATTTTATTCTTTAAATGTCATGATTTGGGTTTGTTTGAAGTCCATAATAGCAGCGAAGTTATGAGTTAATATTTGCAGATCTGTACGCTAGTTCATCTCGGAAAAAGCGCATGTACACATAGTTTCTACTCTTCCAAGTAGTGTATACAAAGGAAAATCCCTTTCTTGATGTCTGACTTATCTATCTGATCAATTATCTTGTTTTACTACTGTCTGTCAATGAATTCTTCTTAGATCTGAATGAAAAACTGAATGCATAAGGAGTATGATATCTGATTGTTTGATTATATAAGTGAGAAGGGTGATCTTTGTTAATTCTTGTCTAAAGCTCTATAAATTGACAGTAGATGTTC
>APFE030868064.1:0-16582 GCA_000404065.3 Pinus taeda | reverse complement strand
CCCTGTGAGCATCACCCGATGCAATGAGTGCTAAGTGAACTATTCAAAAAATCATGAGAAATTAGTCAGTTACGACTACCTCTCACGGAAATGGTCATACGTGAATGACTTACTTAACGCATTTGAATCCCAAAAAGATATCTAATATAATGCACTGCGTAAACCCCATACTTAAATTCAAAAAGAGTCAAGGGATCTCTACTTGAATGGTTCATGAGGCACAATACTTGCTAAGGTTTTGCAAATGGGGTAGCAAGCTAAGTGGGCTTGACTGTGGGGAAAAACTCCACAGCGCTTGAGCCAGAGGAGTTCTCCACGGAAGTGATGATTGATGTTATGTGATTCGTTCTCCACATTTCACTAGTTTCAATCCCACTTCTTCACCCCTGTGAGCATCACCCAATGCAATGAGTGCTAAGTGAACTATTCAAAAATCATGAGAAATTAGCCAGTTACACCTACCTCTCATGGAAATGGTCATACGTGAATGACTTACTTAACGCATTTGAATCCCAAAATGATATCTAATATAATGCACTGTGTAAACCCCATACTTAAATTCAAAAAGAGTCAAGGGATCTCTACTTGAATGGTTCATGAGGCACAATACTTGCTAAGGTTTTGCAAATGGGGTAGCAAGCTAAGTGGGCTTGATTGTGGGGAAAAACTCCACAGCGCTTGAGCCAGAGGAGTTCTCCCCGGAAGTGATGATTGATGCTATGTGATTCGTTCTCCACATTTCACTAGTTTCAATCCCACTTCTTCACCCCTGTGAGCATCACCCGATGCAATGAGTGCTAAGTGAACTATTCAAAAATCATGAGAAATTAGTCAGTTACGACTACCTCTCATGGAAATGGTCATACGTGAATGACTTACTTAACGCAGTTGAATCCCAAAATGATATCTAATAAGAAACACTAATGTTGTTGCCTCAAAAACAAAAAATGATTTTAGACAACTATATGCAATTTTCAATGTAGGCATCAGTGTTGAAATAACATCTGAACATAATAGGGAAAGGGAATTGGTGGGTTCTGGAGCGATATAAAAGAATAGTTACATGTCCAATATTGGGTACCCCTCCCTCTTCATTTTTTTGTCCTATAAGGGATATTTGTCTCTTACAACAGGGTTAAAATATAGGGAGAGAGATAACACATAGACAACCTTCATGGATGAACTAATGAAAAAATTAAAGAGAAATGGGCCTCAAAATGACTGATTTTACTCCCACCTAGCTAACATGCCAAGTGAGACTGGAAATTATCACTTGATGAAAATTAACAGTTTGAGTGTCATGAAGCAATTGCAATTACTGCCTATTTCCAAACTGATATTTGAAGATGTTCTCTACCACTTTCCTTTTTCATCATTATAATGTTTATTTATTTACTCAATTTGTAGTGTTTTTGGGTTATGCTTTATTTCCATTAAATTTCATGTGTATCTTAATGTTGCTACTATGGTTAACACTCACATTCATTTCTTACTTTTTCATCTTTTGCAGAAATAACAAACATATGTGTTGATTCTTGAAGTAGTTGCAAGGCTAAAGTCTTTGGAAGAAATGTCTGCACCACTGATTAGTTCTCTACAGAATACATCACGTGTTCAGAAGCTTCATTCTAATTAGCAATATAACCTCCAGACATTGAATGATCAATACCATGTATGTGGAATATTCTGTACTTTGCTTCCTTTTATATCTACACATAGGCCAAGCTTTGAAAATCAACTTTTCTCTAATATTTCATCTGTCTCTTCATTTTCTGGCATTAATTAATTAATTATATATATATATATATGTGTGTGTGTGTGTGTGTGTGTGTAACGATCATATTGATAAAATTCTCTTGTAGTCTTTTTAATGCAAACCTAGTAAGTGTTGGATTGAATTACAACATGTATGATAAATGAACCACAAAGAATTGTAATGGAAAGACACATGATGTGTTTTCCCAAAACATTTGCACAATGAGCTATAACTTTATTTGGTGAGCAAGGTTTGATAGTGTTTGAAATAAGGGCTCATTCATGGAGGAAATTGTGATGAGATAAATTTATCATGAGATACATTACTAAAAGAATCACTCAATCAAGAGTGCTAGCAAGAATTTTTATATTTTTATATTGTAGAACCTTTAGTTGGTGTTGTAACTATATCCACATTTTTTTCGTTAAATATATCTCTATGTTTAGAGTTACCTATTTCAATGAAGGGGATTCAAGCTTGACTGTTTTTGTAATTCTATCTATCACGAACTTAGTCTTTAGAATATTCCTTCTCCAGGCATTTTTGTTGGGTGTTCTCTAGGTATACAAAACCAATGTGTTTCTCACTGATGGTGTGACCAACATGGTTTTACTTCATCCGAACCTTATTGTTTTTATTATGTTATAGCAATGGAAATCTTATTCTTAATCCAAAACCCAAGTCACAACATTATTAAGCTTTATGCCAAAGAAACCCAATTCTTAAGCTTTATCCCCAAAATACTTTGTAAGTATTAGTGAGGAGGAGAAGCCAAGATAAAGCAAGTAATTCCTATGAAGTCATGAAGGAGCATGGGATTCATCTAGAGACCATTATCAGTCTACTACTTAGTTATCAAAACACCATGTGTGTACTAGGTAAGGGTTGGTCCCTTACCTCTTTCATTTTCCTCAGTTGAATTTGGGCTGCATTAAGCCCATGCGCCCAAGTCCATAATGTCTCGGAACTCCCACCTAGGTAAGTGAAAGAAGTGTTGTTGCTACCCACTATTATCTCACAGCAGGGGAGGTGTATTTATTCACACCAACTCACTGTAGAAATACCTCGACTGCTCCTTAAAATGACCTCCATGAGTAGTGAAATCATGTGAATCACCTCGGTTGCTCCAAAAAAAATGACATCCATGAGTAGTGAAATCATGTGAATTTCCGTGCCCTGCCCATAGTAGGTACATTTGCCCTGCCGGATGTTGCATTATGCACCCCTTAAGCACTATGAGGTAGGTGGGAATTCAATCAACCATGGAGATTTGATTATTGGGGTCCCCTATTTTCTCTTTCTTTGCCCACATTAGAGAAAGTAATTGACATCATGCAATCATTACAAACATGGTATCTCATATTTGGCACTCATTTACTTGCTAAATTTTTTTTGGTCCCAAACTCATACATCTACCATTGCAGGGGGTAACTCCTGTGATTGTTATTATATGTTGTCATCATTGGATGAAATTGTTTGTTAGGAGTTTCTGCCGATTGGAAGTATGAAATTTGAAGTACTGCAATATCTCATGGATAAAAGTCATTATAGGCTTTCCAACTAAGGAGTCATTATGTTTTCACAGACTTCGCATTGGAGTAGTGGGGAATGTTTGCTAATGAGGGATTTATGTCCCTTGTGACAAATACTTGGCCCACAAAACCACAACTTGTAGCAGTTGGCCCTTGCTATTTAGTTGGTCTTGTGTACAAGAAGAAACTTTAAGTTGTGAACCTATGAGACTCACATATTGTAATGGGAATACTGATTAGGTCTACTGGAGAAACAGTTGTTGTGAAATTGTTAGCAGAACACAATGCTAGCATAGAGGCTGTAAGGCAAGAGCCGTGGTTGTCACATCCATATGACTCCCAAATTGTAGTTCTCAAGCGTGATGTTTTGGCGTGTAAAGAGCACAATTCAATTACACCTCTATATTTCCTTTCATGTTTGTTATTTTGAGGTCTTAATCATGACAGGTTCCCTTGTTGAGAGTACAAACTCTCTAGAAATGACATATATGATTACCAATTTTATGCCTTAGAAAAAACACATGAAGTTCCATTTTTGTCTCTTATGGTGGAATAAATTGGAATTTGAAATTCTATCCTCTGATAGGCAATTAACACTAATACTACTATTAGAAACCCACTAGTTCTTTTGTCATGTATAACGTAATAATTTCTATTGTTGGTCTTGTTATCATCATGTTATAACATAGGAACAAACTGGTGGTCTACGCTGAAGTTACTAAATATTTTCTAAACTTAGATTATTGATGTGATTATTTTGATATCATATTCTTGTAGTAGATACAACAAGGTATATCACATCTTCTTGTTATACGTAGAGATAAAAAAGTTGTCGATTAGTGGCTAGTTTGTGTTCTTTGAATATTTTCAGTTCATTGTCATGATTGTTTAAGAAATGCTCTTTCTTATAAAAGTTATGTTATAAAGATTGATAAAATTGAGTTGGCCTAGGCATGATTCTCTTTCATTGACCATTAGTTGTTTTATTGTTTCCAATTTGTCTTCTTTGGAGAAAATCATCTAAATTTAGGCTTGACAATTCTATGCAATTGTATAACTTGTAAAATGTCTTACCAGATCATATTTGGTATGTTGTTGCTCAAATAAAAGTGACCAAGGTCATGTTATATACATATAATTTATTCCATATCTGTCTCAAAGATAATAAAGGGCTAAATTTTTTTTGATGAATGATGAGGGTGAAATAGATGTTCTAAATTTTTCAATAAGAATGGAGGATAACAATATGAAATTTCTATGATTGTCTCATTAATGGACAATTATTGTTATCTATCTTGTATCTACATTCCTTTATGTGGATGTTAATATTTTACCAAGATACCTTTTAGATATCCTTGTAGTACTCATTGTTTGAGACAATATATTTGTCAACAATGTATATATATATTCAGAATTATGCAAGCATTGTGAATGACATTAATTTAGAAGGTAGTAATTTTTAACCAACAAAATTCCTATTATTGGAATTCATAAATTAGAATTGATAAAAAATGAACAACTGGAAATCCCAATATTAAACCATCCCATTTGATCCTCAATTAGGGGCTCTAGAGAAAGGAAGCAATGACTTTGTTGCACACAGTGATTAGGTCTTCCAATATACATGTTACAATCTTACAGTGTATAATTCATTTTTTATGGAAAACTGTGCTTATTGTATATAGAGCTTTATTCCCAGTGTAAGAGGAGTTAGATACATCCACACAATTACAGATTATGCATCTTGGAACCATGATAAACTTCATGAGCCTACTTTAGGATTGCCTTTTTACATTTGTCAAGATAGTGAAATGGTTCAGAGCCTCGGACTATTGATACTATAAAGCCATCTAAAGACTATGTTCCTTAAACCATATGCATAAGATTGTACAACCTATAAAGCAACATTCTGAAAATAAGACCAACATGTAGGGAACATACTCAGATAATAGGCATATATGTACTCATAACCTGGCTCTTGAGTAGATTCAGTTGCCTTCTGCCATTTGTGAGTCTCAAAATGTAAAAATCCAACCTATTTTATGACATAATTCTACATTCTCTTTTCTACAGTGACAATCATGTCATTCAACTAGATGGATTTTTGAGTTCATAGGAGGATTTTGATTTCTCTAGGATCATCGAATTTAAGATGTATTACATAGTACTCTACCAAGAGAACCTAGGTGCCAGTTGTACCATTTTCTCTTCATAAATGGGAGATGATTTCTCATCATCCTTCTTTTTCTACATGATATTCTCATTATGATGGAGGAATGGTGGGAAAAGTTCCATCCTACCTATTGAGTCCCAAACTTACACCTTCCCTACATCCCTTTTTAGCCTTTTTCTCCAGTTACCTGAACCTCTAAGCTATCAAATCACTGCATAATAGTTTAAAATGAGTATATAAATGGTTTCCTAACTATGTTTTGTGACTGTTATTTGGTTTAGATTTTTGTTCAACCAGCTGCGGAATCTTCCACTTTTCGCAGCCAGAATCAATTTCTGCAGCCATTTTGTTAAACTGTATGCTACAGGTGTCCATTGAAGAACTTAGCCACATGGGCAAGCTATAAAGGACGTGGACATGGAGCGTGTCCCCTTGGTTCAACCAAATCATCCATAGAAGCCTACGGTCAAGGCCGGTCAAACGGTGGTCAACATAAAGAGTTAAGCGGTGGCATGGCTCTGTTTTTAGCATGAGGAGGTTTGCATGGCAAGGTCCTGAGCTTTAGGAGGTGCATTAACACCTAGGGACTGCTCCTCGACCGAATCCAACAAACCATCTCTTGGATTTACTGTCCACGGCCACCATACTGCTATAACTCCAGATTTTGTCTTTTACGTGCTTGACCACCTGCGCAGGCCGTGTTGGTTTGTTATGTATTTCTCTACTATAAATAATGCATCTCCATATGCGTATAGTTAGTTAGTTGCTGTGTAAAATTTGACTGTTGTAAGAGCCTTGGAGCCGAGACTTAGTCTCTATTCCATGACTGTTTTGCAATATATGAGAAAACGCTGATTCCTAGTTCAAATTCATGATTGGTTTTCAATGACTGAGGGTGCAGAGGGCCCCTGTACACCAAGGTCTTGTAGATTATGTATAGATTTATGTTTTCTTTACGTTTTACGCTTTTGATACCATAGATACTTGCTATACATATATTAATTTGCTCATGGTTGATGTCATTTGCCTGTTCATAAGTTCTTTCATGCTTTTATTTGGTTGACAATTGATCAGTGTTTGCATTTCATGTTCTAATAGGAAGCCCGGGCAGTACATATAGGTTTTGATGACTAATGACATGATGGGATTATCTTGTCCTACTGCTGATTTTCTTTATTGATTTTATTTCCAGCATTGCTTATTTCTTAGTTCTGCTTTGATTCATTTACTTTGCTGCAAGTTAGTGATTAGACTATTCATATCATTCTTCAGTTACCAAATGATGAGGGATTGTAAGAGTGAATGTGTAGCTTAATCTTAGTTTTATTTCATGCAACTTAGATATCAAATCATTCAATTTGTGTATGACTACTTCCTATAGCCAGAGCGAGTCAAATGGTGAGGGGTCAAAAATGAGTTGATGTGATATGATTAGTTTACTTTGATTTTAGTCTTTCAATTGCTTTGAGTTCAGTATTTTCTCCTCTTTATAACAGCAGTAAGGATACTGGGTTCCATAGTCATAGTTCACTGTTTTGTTAATTAGAATTTAGGCACATCTTGATTTCATCATTGTAAAGTTTGAATACTTTTAGATCGCTTTGAAGTTATTCATTGAATACAATTGTCCACATCTCACACACCATTTCACATTAGGAAATCAACAAGAAGATAAATCCAAAAACAAACTAAAAAACTAAAAACGACAAGGAAATAAGAAAATGGTTATCTTGCATAGATAGTGCACTTCACTTCAATAGTTTACGACTCCCGGATTGACAATTCACATAGCAATTTAGAACACACTAAATTGACCAAACACTACCGTTGCCTCATCAGATAGAGAAAACTTTCTTTGGTTAGGAATGAAGGGGAATGTGAAAGATGTATTGCCTGGTGGACAACTTGATTGGCTAATTGTTCAACTATCTTATTTGCAGATGTTCTTACATAAATGAAGTGCCCACTTCAAAACAATCCTTTTCCTGAATCAAGCAATACACTTTTTGGTTCAGATCCCAAGATTGATAAGATATGTTTCTGTCAACAATGTTCCAAAAAAGTTTGGAATCCTCTTCAAAATTCATATTTTTGGTAATTTTATCAAGGAGTTCTGCTATTTCGATCCTCAAGGCATCAATTTCAACTTGGTTATTAGCATTGGTGTTTAGGACGTTCATGAGGATCCCTAGGTTGTGCTTTTAGTCATTTGTGTAACCCCTTCCATCTCAAACTAAGCATGAATTACCTTTCAAGGTGTTGTCAAAGTTGTATTTAATCGATTCTTAGGAGCTAGGTCCCAAGTCTTAGTGCAATAAAACTTTTTGAACCCCCTTTATCTCGAAGAGGAATCAAAGGGGCAACCCATTAAAAGGATGACAATATTTTCTAAATGATGTATGACCGAACCTTTTCTGTTTACCTCTATATTTAGTCGTCTCTAAGTTGGCTCATTCACATCTTTTTTTAAATATTCTCTACAATGGCATGCTTTTTGTCAAAATCTTGTTATTCCTTGCTCTACATAAAAAACAAAAATAATATGGTGAGATATACCATATCTGCTATAATGTTTCAGCTTTCCAAAGTGGCTTAGTATATTTTCTAAAAACATCCGCAGAACCAATCTAAAGGCATGGCTTTTCCTTATTTTCTATAGAAACCAAAAGACAAAACCTGGTGACTCGGTGATGCATATACCTTAATTGCTTTAATATTTCAACTTTCCAAAGTGACTTAGTATATACCATATCTGAAGGCATGGTTGTCCACAATTTTTTTCTCAACTAGGTCCAAGCTTCCTTTCCAGTAAAATAACTACAGAAGGATGGGATATCATATAATTTTCTTCAATATTGCAACCCCTAGATTTGGAGGGACCAATTACTCACTTTCCAAGTGCTAAATTGAACTTCTGAGAGAAACTTAAATTAATGGCTAGATTTCAATAATTCTATGGAATTCCTGTCATTTTTCATCTCTGGTTGTACCATTTCATCTTCATAAATGGGAGATGATTTCTCATCATCCTTCCTTTTCTACATGATATTCTCATTATGATGGAGGAAAGGTGGGAAAAGGTTCATCCTATCCTTGGCTCATCAGATAAAGAAAAATTTCTTTAGTTAGGAATGAAGGGGATTGTGAAATATTTGTTGCCTGGTGGACAACTTGATTCTCTAATTGGTAAACTATGTTATTTGTAGACATCCTTACATAAATGAAGTCCCACACTTCAAAACAATCCTTTGCCTAAATCAAGAAATACACTTTGTTGTTCAGGTCCTAGGATTGATAAGATATGTTTTCGTCAACAATGTTCTGAACAAGTTTGGAATCCTCTTCAAAATTCATATTCTTGGTACTTTTATCAAGAGATTTTGCTATTTCCATACTCAAGGAATCACCTTCAGCTTGGTTATTAGTTTTGGTGTTTAGTAAGGTCATGAGGACTCCTAGGTTGTGTTGTCAGTCACTTGTAAAATTCCTTCTAGCTCGAACTAGGCCTGGATTAACTTTCGAGGTTATGTCAAAGTTATATTTGATCAAGTCCTAGGAATTGGGTCCCAAGTATGAGTGCAAGAAAACTTTATAAACCCCCTTTATCTGGAAGATGATTGAAAGGGACAACCCATTTAAAGGATTTCAAAATTTTCCGAATGATCTATGACCAAACATTTTATGTTTACATCTAGATTTAGCCATCTTGAGGTTGGCTTGTTCATATCTTTCCCCATATCTTCTCTACAGTGGCATTATTTTTATCAAAATATTGTTATTCCTTTCTCTCCATAAAAACCAAAAAATAATCTCGTGAGATATACCATATTTTCTTTAATGTTTCAACTTCCCAAAGTGGCTTAGTATATTTTCTAAAAACATTTGCAGAACCAACATGAATGTTGGGTTGTGTTATGTTCTTTCCACGACTAGCCTCCCTAGTTAATCGGGGGGCTTTGTCCCCCCTTCGTTGCATCAACTACCCAGCGGGGGGGTCATAGGGGGTTTGAGAGGGGTGATTAGCCCCCCTCTATGGGGTCTGAGGAAACACCCCAGGGAAAAAAAATTGGACCCTATATTAGGTGGGCAAACCTACCTATGGTTTTGTGCATGGTTTTCGCACATGGTTTTGGGCGTGATGGTTTTCAGTCCATGGTATTGGATGCTTCGGCATGTATATATATTTATTGTAACATTGAAAGGAATATAAATGTGAAATCAATTTGGTAGTCCTAGTTTTGGCATCCAGCGGAAAATCTCTATGTATATTTGTTTTATATGTTATGCTTTCGCTATTGTTTATTTTCTGTGTTTTAGAATTCGTATGTAGGTAATTTATGTATAGGGTTAAAACCTACATTTGGTATCAAAACTATTTTGGCTTCAAGGGGATGCCTTTGTTGCTGAGGCGTTTCGCTCAGGCCTGTGGTAGAACCTGTTCAGTGGGAGATCTGTGAGATCTATTCTGGTGGTGAAAGGAGATGGCGAGCAATGGAAAGATAGAGTTCGAGAAATTTAATGGTCAGAGTTTTGAGTTATGGAAACTAAGATCGAGGATTTGTTGGTAGATAAAGATAAGTGGATCGAGGTAGATACATGTACTAAACCAACGGGAGTGTCCGATGAAGAATGGAAGAAGTTGGATCGGAAGGCAAAGAGAAAAATACGATTGTGTGTCTCAAATTCAGTATTGCTGAATGTATCAGGGGAAGCTATGGCTAAGGATTTGTGGAAGAAGTTAGATACTTTGTAACAATCTAAGTCTATGGTGAATAAACTGTTCCTAAGGAAAAGGCTATATAACCTAAGGATGAAAGATGGAGACTCGGTGACAGAGCAACTGAATGCATTTAATACTGTGGTAAGTCATTTATTATCTCTTGATATTAAAATTTCATATGAAGATAAGTGCATCAACTTTTTGTGCTCTCTACTAGATTTGTGGGATATTCTAGTTATTGCAATAGGTAGAAATGTAACTACCTTATTGTTTGATGAAATAATCTCATCCTTATTGATAGAGGAGATGAGACAGAAAAATATGGAGAGCCAGAATGGTGATGCCTTGTCTATACGAGGACGGTCCCATAACAGAAACAAAAATAAGTCATCGAGTGGGCGATCTAAATCTAGAGGGAGATCTAAATCTCCAGGAAAACCTGTAGAGCTATGCTAGAAATGCAGAAAGGAAGGGCACTACAAAATGGACTGTAAATCTAAATCTCTTGAAAAAGGAAAGGGATCTGATGATGCTCCTTCTGCAGAGGCGAAAACCACCTCAGATGAAGGTGGGGATGTGTGCTTGGCTTCTTCAAGTACATCTGTAGATCATGAGGCATGGTTGATTGACTCAGGTGCATCCTTTCACTTCTCTCCCCATAGAGAGTGGTTCTGTGAGTATGAGAAATATGATGGTGGTGATTTCTTCTTGGGGGGTGATAGGAAGGCTAAAATCGTTGGTCACGGAAAAGTTAAGCTGAATTTGCAAGGTGGAAGGATTAGAACACTTTCGGGTGTTCTGCATATTCCTACTTTGGCCAGAAATCTGATTTATGTAAGCAAGCTGGATCATGCAGGTGTAAAAAAGTGTTCGAGAAGGATACTTGCAAGATGGTTCGAGGAGCACTGGTATTGATGCAGGGATTTTGGATTGGAACTCTGTACAAGATGCAAGGTAGCACTGTTATTGATGGGTGCAACAGTTCTGTGGTTCCTGGCAGTGGAGAAGAAAATCTAGTGGTATCTGGAGAAGAGACCATGATATGGCATCAAAGGCTTAGACATACTGGAGAGAAGGGACTTCGAATACTTCATGGTAAAGCTATGGTAGAAGGTATGACTAATAGCTCTCTAGATTTTGATTTTTGTGAAAATTGTGTATATGGGAAGCAGAATCGGGTGAGTTTCCCCTCTAGTAGTGAGAGTGCGAAACAGATATTAGAGCTTGTACACGGTGATGTGTTTGGACCTATGAAGGTTCCATCACTGAGTAATTTTGTGTACTATGTATCATTTATAGATGACTTCTCAAGGAATACATGGATATATTTCCTCAAGAATAAATCTGAAGTCTTTGACAGGTTTAAAGAATTTAAGGCTCTTGTGGAAAACTAGATAGAGAAGAAGATAAAGGTGTTGAGGACATATAATGATGCAGAGTTTTGCAATAAGAAATTTGAAGAATTCTATAAGAAGTGTGGTATAGCACGGCAAAAGACTACTCCATACACACATGAGAAAAATGGAGTTGCATAAAGAAAGAACAATACGTTGATGGAAAGGGCAAGAAGCATGCTCAGTGGTGTCGGGTTAGGACAGAAATTCTGGGTAGAGGCGGTGGAGACAGAATGTTACCTGATCAACAGATCACCTTCATCAGCGTTGGAGGATAAGAATCCAAAAGAGGTATGGACAGGTAAGAAACCCTCTCTTTCACATCTGAGGGTATTTGGATGTGATGCATATGTACATGTTCCAAAGGAGAAAATAACAAAGTTGGATAGTAAATCTGACAAGTGCATCTTTATTGGGTATAAGGATGGTTTAAAGGGTTATAAGATTTGGAACCCAGTAACAAGGAAGGTTGTGTACAACCGAGATATGGTGTTCAGAGAGGTGAAATATGTTATTAAACATGAAGTCCCATCAAAGGAACCTGAGAAGATAGAGTTTGAGCTAAAGGAGGAAGAATCAGACTCTACAATAGAAGAGGAATCAGAATATGAACATCCACAAACTCTGGTTGTGAGAAGATTAGTTCGAGAAAGAAGACATCTAGAAAGGTATATTCCATCTGCTTTTTGTTCAATTTTTGCTTTATTTATTACTAATGATGATCCCAGAACTATGAAGGAAGTAGTAGATTCAAAGGATGGAAAACTCTGGAAAGAGGCCATGGTTGATGAAATGGCATCTTTGCACAAAAATGAGGCTAGCGATCTAGTGGAGTTGTCGACTGGAAGGAAAACCATTGGCAGCAAATGGGTGTTCAAGAAGAAGACGAATTCAGAAGGAAGGGTGGAGAAATAAAAAGCTCGGTTGGTAGAAAAAGGTTATTCCCAAGTGTTAGGAATTGATTTTGGTGATAATTTTTCTCCTGATACCAAGGTAGCTTCTATTAGATTACTTTTATCTATTGATGTTGCTTTTGATTTTGATGTAGAATAGATGGATGTGAAGACAACATTTCTTCACGGGGATATGGAAGAGGAGATCTACATGAATCAACTTGAAGGCTTTGCGATGAAGGGTGAGAAATAACCTATATGCAAGTTAAAAAAGTATTTGTATGAGTTAAAACAGTCACCAAGGATATAATATAAGAAACTTGATACATTTATACCAGGACTTGGCTTCACCAGAAGAAAACAAGATCACTATGTGTATTTTAAATTAATTGGTGACCGTGTTATTTATCTTGTCTTGTATGTGGATGATATGTTGCTGGTTGGAAATGAAAAAGAAATTATCTAGGATTTGGAGACCCAATTGTCCTCCAAATTCGACATGAAAGGTCTTGGTGTTGCAAACTATATTTTGGTCATGGAAATTAAAAGAGATCGGGAAAAGAGGAAACTTTGGTTAAACCAGAGGAAGCATGTCGAGACAATACTACAGAGGTTTAATATGCAGGATAATAAACCGGTGAAGGTTCCTATTCCTGTAGGTGTGAAGTTATCTGTTGAACAGTGTGCCAAGACACAAGAAGAGGAAGAGGACATGTCCCATGTTCCATATGCAAGTGCAGTCGATAGCTTGATGTATGTGATGGTCTGTACTAGACTATACATTGCACATGCAGTGGGAGTATTGAGAAGGTTTATGTCAAAACCAGGGAAGGAGCACTAGATAGCAGCGAATCGGGTTTTTAGGTATTTGCGTGGCACTAGTGATTATGGTTTGTGCTACCAAGGAAGACCAAGATTAGACAAAATGTTGGATATTTGGGGCTTTGTTGATGCAGACTGGGTTGGAGATCTGAATCAGTCAAGATCTACAAGTGGGTATCTGTTTAACCTATTTGAAGGTGTAGTCAGTTGGATGAGTAAGAAAAAATCTATAGTGGCACTATCAATTATAGAGGCAGAATACATGGCACCCACTTATGCAAGCAAGGAATCAGTTTGGTTGCAGAGATTGTGTTCAAGTATGGGGTTAGTACAGGGAGCTATAAAAATAGAATGTGACAACCAATTTTCTTGGCAAAGAACTCTATTTATCATTCAAAGACAAAGCACATTGATGTTTAGTATCACTTTGCGAGGGATATGATAGAAGAGAAAAAGGTGTTGCTGGTAAAGGTGGACATTTTAAATAATACTACAAATGCATTGAAAAAATCAGTAAGCTCTAAGAAGTTCTCTTGGTGTAGAGAAACAATGAGCATTGCAGGGCTGGATAAATGACTAAGCTCTCATGTGGCCCCCTGTGGAAACAAAACAAAAAGTGGGAGAATGTTGGGTTGTGTTATATTCTTTCCATGGTTGGGCAGTGGGGAGGCCACAGGGGGTTTGAGGGGGGCAGTTAGCCACCCTCTACGGGGTTTGATGCATCGCCTCGGGGAAATTTTTTTTGGACCCTATATTAGGTGGGTGGATCTACCTATGGTTTTGTGCATGGTTTTCACACATGGTTTTGGGCGCAATGGTTTTCGGTCCATGGTATTGGATTCTTCGACATGTATATATATGTATTGTAACATTGAAAGGAATATAAATGAGAAACCAATATGGTAGTCTGGGTTTTTGGATCCAGGGGAAAATCTCTGTGTATATTTGTTTTATGTGTTACGTTGTCGCTATTGTTTATTTTCTGTGTTTTAGAATTCGTATGTAGGTAAATTTTGTACTAGGTTAAAACCTACACTGAAGGCATGGATATTCCTTGCTTTATATAGAAACCAAAAGACAAAACCTGGTGACTCGGTGAGACATATACCATACTTTCTTTAATATTTCAACTTTCTAAAGTGACTTAGTATATACCATATCTAAAGGCATGGTTGTCCACAAATTTTTCTCAACCAAGTCCAAGCTTCCTTTGTAGTAGAATAACTACAGAAGGACGGGATCTCATATCATTTTCTTTAATATTTCAACCACTATTTGGAGGGATCAATTACTCACTTTCCAATTGCTAAATCAGACTTCAGAGAAAAACTTAAATTAATGGCTAGATTTCATTAATTCTTTGGAATTCCTGTCCTTTGTCGTTGTCGGCTATACCATTTCCTCTTCATCAATGGGAGATTCTTTCTCATCATCCTTCCTTTTCTGCATGATATTCTAATTATGATGGAGGAATGGTGGGAAAAGGTTCATCCTACCCTTTCTCATTAGAGAACAAAAACTTTCTTTGGTTAGGAATGAAGGGGAATATGAAAGATTTGTTGCCTAATGGAAAACTTGATTGGCTAATTGGTCAAATATCTTATTTGTAGATGTTCTTACATAATGGAAGTCCTGCACTTCTGTTACACTGAAATTTGTCACCATGACTATCTGCAGTTAATATGGCTACATCAATAGTCATATTATCCTCCTTGTCAAGCCTTATACCTCTGCTCTTCATGTCAAACTTCAAAAAAGAGAGAAAGTCATTAAAAAACATGTTTATCTCTGGGTACGCAGGTTCCTCACCTTACCCGCGTTACACAACCAAGCTCATTGACCTGCGTACTTTGTTACGCTCTGTAGACCAAGGATGTGCGTACGCCTGAAAGTCCAAAAGGCACGAGTTTCATCTTTAAAAAGTTACTTGTGGTCACTTCTAGAGCCTTCTAGAAGAGTGTTTGACGTGTATTGAGCGCATCCAGATGGTTCATGCATCCCTATGATAGAGGAACTTATCCCATCAAGAGAGGAGCTACCCCATCCAAAAGAGGGAGTATCCCATTGATGTTGGAACTGAATAACTTCCTCTAAAACACTATAAATACAGGCATTGGGCCAAGGGAGGGGAGGTGGAAAGCTGAACATTCCAAAGGGTAGATGCTGCTGGAATTAGGACTTCCATTGTAAGCTTGTGAGGAGAGATTACCATCCTTTCTTGTTTCATTTGGAAGTGGGTGAGCTTGTAAAAGTAGAGGAAAAACTCTTGCTGGACCCTGGGAGGAACTTGCACAACACCAAGGCTCAGGTTGTAATGGTTTCTTTTTGTTTCCTTAATACAAATAAGTCCATTCTTCTCAATGATTTGTTGTTAATGAATTGTTTCATATACTTCTTGGTCTATATGTTGAATATGCTTTGTTTTATGGAATATTCAGGTGTTATGTAATCGTTTGATTGTTAGTGTATGCAGGTTTCAAAGTGAAGGAGGAGCTCATCTGGATCGATGAGGCTGGACTGCTGCAACAAGCGTTGGACTTGAGGTAGGATCGAAAAACACTTGGTTTCTCATAGAATAATGTATGTTTAGAGAAGGATTGCTCTTAATTGTCTTGTTTGTCACTAGAGAGTCTTAGACTCCTAGGGAGGTTAGTTTTGTCAGCAAAATAACTCTTTCTGCATGACAAATTGGCGACTCCACTAGGGAATCCATTGATGTGCTTGATTTTTCCTTTGAGTATTATTTTGATCTGAAAAGAGTCTTGTTTCTTTTGTTTTTTGATTGATTGACTGTGTTTTTGGGTGGGTTAGCTTAGAGTCTAGTTAGAATTTAGTTTTTCTTCATTTTACAGCAGTACGCACCCTCTAAGTTAGACACAATGCATACTTGTACGCACTGTCTCTTTGCACATAGAGCGTGGGCGCACCTAGTTAAACAAGCTGCCTGCGTACCCTGTTAAAATTGAGAAAATTTCAATTTTATCCATTTTTTCCTTTTAGATTTTGTTTTTCTTAGTCTTTACTGCCCAGATCCACTGGTTGCCTGTCAAAAATATTCACCTGCACTTGTTCCATTAGTGTCGAAAGTTTTAGTGAAATTCATTGAGATTTTAGCCTTAGGGTTTTGACTTTTGTGTTGGTCCTGTAGTGACTTTGGATTTAGAAGTTGCAAAGCCTTAGATATCTCTGGTTTTGTCAGTCTTCTTAGGAGTCGGACCAGTCGTAAAGTCTACCCACGTGAGCGACCTACCTTTGTGTTGCTTCTTTGCGAAATTTCAATATAGCTTGTTCA
>APFE030868063.1:0-11693 GCA_000404065.3 Pinus taeda | reverse complement strand
TGTGTTTCTTTACCGTTGTACATTTTGTAACTTACAATCCGACGGTTCATTCTCTCCTCGGTATTACCGACACTTGATCCGTGGCTTGACACCCGATTGGTCCTTGAATTCTATTTAAAGCGCATGGAGGGTCATTTGTAGGTTAACCGTGCATGAGAGAAGCTTATGTAAATTTTCATTCTTTTATTAATAAATTGCCTGTAGTAGCCACGTTAGCGCAGGCCGTGGACTGTTTCCCTCTCTGAGGGTTTTAACCACGTCAAAATACTGGTGTATTGATCTGTGATCTGTTTGTGAGCGGTGTCCTTTTGGTGTTCTCTCTGAGGAACTTACCCTGTAAATTCCTACACTCTTCCACCTTCTTGATCGCTTTCTTTTGGTTCGTTTTTCTGCACCATGTAAGATCATTGTAAAGATAGCCAAACGAAGACTTTCTTCATGCAAGACCCCGCGATCTAGTCACACACTTGTGACCTTCTTCCTGAGAGGTATCAATCTCTTCTTTGTTGTGAGGCAGAGTTCCAAAGTCTTTGCTGCGACTTACCACCGAGACAGTGAAGAGACATCACTGTAGTATCAGCGAAACCTTCTTTGCTCCAATCCACAATATTACCTCTGCAATTATTCTGAAACTGATAGAGACCCTTCCTCTGAATTTCTTCTTGTTGTACTGAGACAGTGTACCATCTTTGACTAGGAGACAAAACCGAATTTATATACTGCAATTTGGTAACCTTCTCCGATTTCCTTCACTAAACACTTACTGCATTCCTATCCAAACTTTTGTCTGTACTTGTAATCATAAAATCTCAGAGATCTTCTAAACTTATCACCCATTACAGTCACCCGAAAAACTCAAAAAAGGATGTCCGAATTTCTGCCTTTTTGAACTAGGTCGAGGTTGTTATTCATAGTGGTTTGTCCGTCATACTTAAGCCGACATGAGAGAGTGAATCGGTGTGTCTCCATAAGAAGTCGACATGAGTTAGTTATTGTGACTCGAAGCTGACATGAAGAGAAGAGAACTGTGCTTGTCTTTGGAGGGCTTTCTAGATACTTAATTCACTCAATATACATTTTACACGTGCTCAAGTAGAGCTCTTCATATATGACATTAATTCTTTGACCTTAATGACAAATCCTAAGGCTCTAAATGGGAGTCATCTAAAATAAAATTCCCTTGCTCATGAAGCCCATGAAGCAAGGCTTACAAAAATAATTTTATTTTCTTCATTACATCATTTACAAAAGTCACAATTACATGTCATTATGAAGACCGAACCTAGTTACACTTTTCAACAATGGTCACATCTAAACAAAACATTGATTTTTTTACTTGCACGTTGGCGAACGAAGTATTGAAGAGGAGTATGTAGTCATCAAACTATTTTCCTTGTCTTTTGAAGACAATGTTATCAATATACCTAAAACTGCCTAATGGAGGAATCAAGACAACGACCATTAAAGATGGAAGGTAATAGATGACTCAGTTTCAAGAAGCTAAAAAGAAAGACAATGGAGGTCGCATGAAACTTTAATCAAAGATTCAAAATATTAGTTAAGAAAATACCAACTAACGTTAAACCATAGTTTTAAAACCAGGTCATTCTGAATCAGACTCGCCCTAGTCGACCAAGTCGGACCCTTCCCCGGGACAACTTGCTAGAAAACCACGTTCGAAGGTCGGTCTGTTACCGAACCGACCAAGCCTGACACTGACTTGGCCGGTTTGGTAACGAATCGACCGACCCTATCATAACTAGGTTAAGTCGGTCTGTGGCACTAAAGGGCGGCAAAGTTGGACTTGAAAGCCAATTTTTTTTGGTTTAGGGTTTTCCTCAATGCATTTACCCTCTCCCAAGCCTATAAAAGTTGCATTTGTGTGAGCATCTGTGAGGATTTTGTCAAGAGTTGGAGTTGGTTTTTGGAGCAGCAATGAGGAGCCTCTTGGGCAATCATTGGAGCAGCAATGAGGAGCTTCATGGGCAAACACTGTAGCAGCATTGAGGAGTTAGTTTTGGAGCAACAATAAGGAGCTTCTTGGTCAATTACTGGAGTAACATTGAGGAGTTGGTTTTTGGAGCAGCATTGAGGAGGCTAGAGGTATTGTTTTTCACTTCTCAAATCTGCCCTTGTTTTTCTTTTGCAAATCTCGAAATTGAAAAGAGTAATTTTTCTAAAAGAAATGAACATTGAAGAGTTTTTTTTTTTTTTTTAAACTTTTGTCCTTTCATTTCCAAGTCCAAATATCAGAAAATGGCTCCTAGAATGAAAGATGTTGTTTGGGCATATGCTGAGATGATTGATAATCAAATGCATTGCAAATTTTGTCATAAAAAAATTAAGGGAGGTGGAGGGGGCATTCACAGGCTGAAACAACACTTGGCTAGTATTATAGACCAAATTGTTCCATGTGCAACACCAGCAAAACAAATTGGAGAAATTAGGAAGGAGTTGCTAGAAAAATTTGAGAAGTTTGAGGAAGAAAAAGCTAGGCAAAAATAAATAGAGGTTGAAATAGGGAGGAAGAGGAGTATAAAACACATGATGGCTTCCAACCCCAATTTTGATTATGAGGGCCCTTCAATTATCCCTTGCACTAATGCATCCAACACCTTTCCCTATGTTCCTCCCTCTTTGGAGTCTATTCTAGAAAAGGGTAAGGGTAAAATTAAAGAGAAGGGTGATATCAAAAGTTATTTCACAATCACATCCTCCTATCCCTCTGATAGTGCACATGGTCCTCAAGCTAATACAAGTCAAATGCAACCTACTTTAGATGACCATTGGAAGAGAGAATTGAGAGAAAGTTGAAACTGCCTGTGATTACATATCTAGATGGTGGTATGATGTTGATATCCACTTCAATGCTTCTCGTTCACCATATGGTTGATGCCATATTTGTTGTTGGAAAGGTCTTCAAAGGCCTTACTATGCATGAGTTAAGGGGGTCTCTTTTGCAAAAAAGAGGTTATGTCCATTGATGAATATTTGAAATATTTCAAAAGCTCATGGCTGAAAACAGGATGTACCATCATGTCAGATGGATGGACTGATCAAAGGAACCGTACCATCATAATTTTTCTTATCTTTTGCCCACAGAGAACCATGTTTCTAAAATCAATTGATGCATCTGATAAGGTGAAAGATGCAGACTTGTTGTTTCAGCTTTTTAATGAGGTTGTTGAATAGGTGGGGTGGCTAATGTTGTTCAGATCATCACAGATAAGGTCTCTAACGATGTTCTTGTTGGCAAAATGTTAAGAGGAAAAACACGAAACCATGCTTTAGACCCCATGTGCTCCACATTGCATAGACCACATGCTTGAGGATATTGGTAAAATAGATTGGATCAAGCACACTATAGAGCATGCCAAAAGCATAACAAAGTATATCTACAATCACTTATGGATTTTGAACCTGATGAGGAAAAACACAGGGGGCAAGGATCTTGTTAGGCCTCCCATCACTAGATTTGCAATTCATTTTTTGACATTGTAATCTATGCTTTCCCAACATAGAAACTTGTAAAGGATGTTTTCCAGTGCTTAATGAAATGGATGTCAATGGGCTTGCAAACAAGATGACAAAGATGTGAGAAAGAAAGTTAATGAAGACATATTTTGGAAAAAGGCAGCAGAGATTGTGAAGGTTGTTGAGCCATTATTTAAGGTGTTGCAGTTGGCAGATGGGAAAAGATTGGCTATGGGTTAAATTTATGAGGCTATGGATCAGGCAACGAAGCAAATAAAGGCAGCACACAAGGATAGAGTGGCTAAGTACTAGCCCATTTTGGAAATCATTGATCAAAGATGGAACAATCAACTCCATCGCCCTATACATGCAACAGGCTTTTTTCTAAATCCAATGTATCATTAGAAAGCTCTGGAGGCAGAAGCTTTGACTGGAGAGGTTAGAGATGGATTCATTGAGTGCCTTGAGCGCATGGTCCCTATGGAGAGTGAGTTGTTGGAGATATACTGACAGACCACTTGTTTTAGCAGAGCCACAAGTACCTTTGGCAAGAACTTAGCAAGGATTGCAAGGGAGGCAGATGAGCTAGGTAAAAAAATTCAATTTTCAAATTCTTATTTTGTTAAATTGTTTATAATTTGAAAGTTGGATATAATTTCAATTTGTTGAGCTAACTCATTACACAACCATGTTTTTTGCAGCACAATGGTGAGAGGCATTTGGTAGCCATTGTCCTCAATTACAAAAGTTTGTAATCCATATTTTCAGTCAAACTTGCAGTGCTTTGGGTGTGAGCGCAATTGGTTTGTCTTTGAGAAGAAGAGAAATTGTTTGGAACAAAAACAATTAAATGATCTAGTCTACGTCCAATACAACCTCTAAATAAGATGCAACCAATTGTTCAACAAAAGTCCTGATACACATCCCATTGCGCTGGAAGATATTGATACATCATCAGATTGGGTAGTGGAGATTCAACTAGCAGAATTTGACCCTAATGACGATATTGGCATTGATTTGGATTTAGATATGGAGGCATTACAACAGTGTTCAGTTAAATGCAGGTCTACTAGTACCAAGGCAAGCCCCAAGTCCTCCAGTTGCAGGGACTTCCTCTACCCAGCCACAACATAAGTGCATAGCTAGTCTATCTCAGCGCGCAGCTACTGCTAGTGCTACTACTTCTACAGTTGCAGTTGGAGATGTTGATGAAGAGGAGTGATGGGTTTCCTCTTCTGACTCTGGAGAGGAGTCTGAGCCAAATGATGTTGGGTTTTTTAGCAGTAGTGACTAGTGATGTTTTGTTGTAGAGGCCATTTAGAGCCTCCTTAGTTCTATGTTTTTGTTCTGATCTCTATATATTACATTTATTGGACAGTGCACTAGGTGCCATTTTGATATAATAGATATATTCATGAGCATACTTTTTCATATGTTGTCTTCTCTCTATATTCTAATGCTTTGAGATAGGAAACATGATTGGAAATCTTTACAAATATGTTTTTTCATAATAAAAAAATAAAAAATGTTTAATATATTTTTTACAAAGACCGAGTCATTGAAATCAACTAGGCCGAGTTGATACAAAGTCAGACTCGGAGTCGACCCTCGGTTAGTTCCAAATCTGAGTCAGAGTTTTAAAATTATGCTTTAAACCCACTAAGAATACAATATTGATGCAATATGTTATTGCTTTTAATGGACACTTTGGTTATATGCAGAGAGATAAGGAAAGTACAAGTATGGACCAAGAAAATGGATTTACTGTGAATATTGAGCATAATCAAGCTACACTAATTGATCTTGATACACAAATTGATTAAGGTGTCTACTCTTGTGAATAGGATGATGATAAGGTGTTTTTGTAGGATGACTTATCCTTACTATACATGTAATTTCTTGACTTACTTTTGATCTATCATCTTCTTCTTGTATTGTTGATCACTAAATTTTATTAGTAAGTACACTCGAATTTTCTATCATTTGCACTCCAAAACCTAAATATGGCTTACTACAATTATGTTGTCATGTTCTTGAAAGGTTATCTTAAATGGATATGCATTTGTTCCTTTTCATCAACTTGGATTCTTTCAATTTAAGACATAGACTCTTCATCCTAGATAAGTTGTTCTAACTTGTCTTCCAATGACTTCTTATTAGATCAAGTTCTAACTATGATTCTTGATGCAAGAAAATACTTCATTTTTATGTACAATAATTTTGTCAAATATCCCGGATGCGGGTGTTAGCTAGGCTTTTATGGGCGAGGACGGTCGCATTAACAGCCAAGTGGCCGCCGCCTCGTGACATCTGGACCGAAGGCTCTCGAAGCCGTCCGGCCAGCGTTAATTACCGTCCCTCCAACGCTGCTACAGGCTTAATTGACTGGGGTTCTGGATCGATGTGCCGAGAGGTTCGTTGTGCCGATGGGAGAAGCTCTGGTTCTGAGCAACCAGGCTTCATCCTGAGCGTATTAGTTGATTTCTGGTGCGGCCTGGTGGTTTTGAGGGGCAAAAGGAGTCAGAACGCCCATAGTGCAGCCTTCCTGAATGCTTTGGCTCCCAGAATTGTTCGCAAGGTCTGTCGGAATTGCTCCACCTGGTTAACTGGTCGGGCCTGGCTTGTTTTCTGTCTGGGCACCATTTTCTTGCCGGCCCGAGCTCGGTCTTGGAAGAATAGTTGTGTTGGCTCTCCTGCGCGGCATCCCCAGTGCAGCATTGACAACGTTGAGAGGGCAACATGCCGAGAGAACGACAGAGGGGCGCCTGCAGGAGGGGGGGTTCGAGAGCTAGGTCTGTGGCCGCTGGACCTCAATCCTCTGACTCCTCAGAAGGCACTCGCCCGCCACAGCAACGAGGAAGAGGGCGCGGCAGAGGGCGGTCCATGGCTTGTCCGTTCGGGGGTCATTCTGCCACTCGTTTCAGGCACTCCTGCATCATGGATAACGCAGTGTACTTCGTCTCGGTGCGCATTGAAAAATGCGAGCACCATGACAGGCCGGGCGACCCAGCAGCTCTACTTCCACCTTCGTCTACCAGGGAGCAGCAATCTCAGCCTGTGGAGGCCGAGAGTGAAATGGCGCGACACGCTGCTGGACCAAGTGGTGGAGGCTCAGCACTTCAGCACTCAGACTCCAGCACTTCTGAATTCTCAGGCTGCCCGGTGGTGGAGGAACCTGATGGCCACTTCATCCCGCCATCAGTGGAGGCGACACCCAGCCCTTACACCTGAGCATGCCGCGTGGACGTCCAGAGGTCTGACAGCGTGTCATTGGTATGTGTCAGTTTTGGTACACGTCAGTTATGTGTCCGAGTCAGTTATGTGTCTTTCTGTCATGGCTCCTAGCCTGTAAATCTGTAATGGTCATGTTAAATAGCGTTTATGATCAACCAGCGTCTGTACTTCAGTTAAATTTGCATAAGAACAAAGTCTGTAAATCTTCCTCTGCGATAGCAGAGCGAGGATGGGTCAACTTTAGATGTTTTGAACACTATTGTAGCGATGGTCTGAGGTCCACGGAGAGCTCACTGAGCACAGGCTCAGACTCAATGTCTTCTTGTCCAGATTGCCGACCCACGGTGGCAAATGTAACTCAAATGTAATGCCGGCACTGTAACCTTTTTGTACCATAATAGAATTAGTTATATTTACAAAAAAAAAAAAAAATTGTCATATCCTTCTGCATCTTTGATATTGACCTTTGATTTTCTTGAATGATTACCATTAAGATATCTTGAAGGTCTTTCAATTTTACTAAGTCTAGCTCCAACATACCATCCCGTAATGGTATCTTTCTCTTCTTCTAGGAAAATGTTAAGGACCTCTTTTTCATTTTCAATATGAAAGTCCCTAGTGATTCCAACCAGGGCGATCTTACAACCATGTCACTATCATCACAAAATAAGGATCTAACAACAAATGTGATACGAAAGTACAATCTCCAATGTTCAATTGTAAAATTTCTTATGTCATATTGTAATTTCAACCCATGAGCTTATATTTTCAATTATATTTGACTCAAGTATCACTACTTGGTTACCACATTTACTATTAATATAATTATTATATACAGTAGCAGCAATAGAAATAACAATAAAGTTTCCTACAAGTGACCTGTTGAGTCTAATTAACAACTAAATATGTAACATCAACTAAATATGTAACATCACCTCAATATGTAACACCAACCAACCCAAGCATGGTGAGCACATCAACTACATGTTCATCTGTTGGGATATATCATAGCTTCACGAACCCATCTTGTACCAAACTCCTAATGTAGTGGTACTTATTGTTGATATGCTTCGTTCTTGCATGGAATATGAGGTCTTCAGACATCTTGATGTTGCTTTGATTATCACAATTTATCGTTGTAGGATCCAGAGGCTTTCCGAACAAATCTAACAAGAGTTTTCTTAACCAAACAACTTCCTTTCCTACTTCACATGCAACAACATATTCTGCTTCAGCACTACTTAACGCAACAGGATCCTTTTTTCTACTCATCCATGAAATCATTATCGATCCCAAACTGAAACATCCATCGATGGTGCTTCTTCCATCAGTCCCACTGCCACCCCAATCGAAATCGATAAAACCTGTTAGCTTGACTTCTTTTCCATCATACTTTAGACATTGATTTATTGTGTGACATAGGTACCCCAAAATATGCTTGGCAGTTATCCAATGATCATGACGGGGCTCTAGCTGAAATTGACTAAGAACATTTAAAACAAAACATATATCATGTCCTGTATTTACCAAGTACATCAAAGAACCCACCAACTTACGATAGCTAGTAGGATTGACAAGACTAGAGTCAGAGCTTCTCAACTTCTTGAGATAGATGATCATGGGAGTAGTCATAGGCTTGGAATCCATCATATCAAATTTCTGCAACATCTTGATTACGTATTTACCTTCACCCAGATAAATCTCATCAGGTTTCTAACCAGACTTCTAAGCCCAATTAATAGTGCATGAGTCCCAAATCTTTCATTTGAAATTCAGTTGCCAGCATTTTCTTGCATTCTAGTATTTTGCGCTCCACACTTGTAATAAACAAATCATCCACATATAGTAGTACAATGATTAGTTCATTCTTTACCACCTTAATGTAGAGATTTGCATTGGAAAAACTTTTGACGAACTCAATTCTTAAGAGATATGCATCCATCCTTGCATACCATGCCCTAGGAGCTTGCTTCAAGCCACATAGGGCTTTCTTGAGTCTGCAAACATGTGTATCTCTGCCATTTATTTTGAAGCCTTATGGTTGTTCAATGTATACTTCTTCATCAATGATTCCATTTAGAAATGTTGTTTTGACATCCATTTGATGTATATTCCATCCCACAGTAGCAATTAGCAAAACCAAATATCTTATAGTGGTATACCTAGTAATCATAGCAAAGGTTCCTTCAGACTATTCCTTCATTTTGTGAGAAACCCCTTGCAACGAATCTGACTTTGTATTTGTCTATGCTTCCATAAACAGCATGTTTGATTTTGTAAATCCATTTTGAGGTGACAACCAATTTGTCACTTGGTCTAGGAACGATTTCCCAAACCCCATTCTTCATGATTGATTGATATTCTTCTTACATCACCTTCTTCCATTCTTCTTGATGAGCAACTTCTTCAAATGTTTTTGGTTCAGTATCTATCAATTTTGTCATGTATATTGCATATCCTGAATATCTCTTTGGTCTTTTGCTTTCTCTAAAAGTTCCTTTAGTAGCTCCATGTCCTTCAGCATCTTCAAGTGTAGCTTTTAAACAATTTGGTCTCTTCTTTGTTTTGGGAATGATTATAGGTTGAATAGGCTCACTTGGTCCTTCTTCTTCTTCTTCTTCTTAGTTTGTAGTTGTCTTGTCATGATGCACATCTTCTTCGAATAGTGGTACATCTTCATCATCGGATTCGATTGGTATATCCTTCGATTTTTTGTAGGCATGATTTTCATGAAATATAACATGCGTGCTCACTTCAATTTGTCTTCCTTCCTTCATGTAGATTCTATATGCCTTTAAAGAAAGATTGTAACCAACAAAGATCCATTTTATGCTTGTAGAATCCAATTTCTTTCGTTTGCCTTTGGAACATGGATGTATGTGGGACACCCAAAGATTTAGAGATGGTTTACACATGGCTTCTTCCATGTGAATGCTTCTTTCAATGTCATATTATTAACGATTCTATGAAGACTTCTATTTTGTATATATATTGTTGTCACTGTTGCTTCTCCCCATAGAAACTTTGGTAGATCTTGATCAAATATCATAGTTCGTATACATTCTTCAATTGTTCTATTTTTCCTTTCTGCAACTCCATTTTGTTCGAGATTGTAGGGAACAATGAGCTCCCTCTTAATACATGCTTCTTTACAATATGCAATTAATTATTTTGAAGTGTATTCCCCACCATTGTTGGATCTCAAAGTTTTTATCTTTCTTTCGGTTAAGGTCTCCACTTGGGATCTAAATTCCTTGAACTTTTCAAATACTTCGCCCTTTGTCTTGAGATGATAGAGCCATGTGTTTCTAGAGTGATCATCAATGAAGGTCACGTAATAAATATGGCCTCCAAGAGATTTGTTAGACATTGGCCCACACACATCACAATGAATAAGGTCTAATATCTCCTTAGACCTTGTATCACTACTTGTAAAAGGTTTCCTTGTATTCTTTCCTAAAGCACATCCCTTGCATACTCCTTCATGATCTTCCTTGATGTTGGGGATGCCCTTTACCATTTGACTAAGTGAGGGTATTCTCTTGTAATGAATATGCCCATATCTTTTATGCCATAGTTCGATAGGATTGATCTCCATGTGAACTAGGGCTTGAGGAGATGGTGTTATGAATCTATATAGCCTTCCTTCACAAACACCAATCACTTTTGCCTTTTCAATACTTGAATCCCTTCCCCAAACCAAAAATTTACTATCTACAAAGGCAACCCTATCTCCTTTATCTTCTAAACAAGAAATGGAAAGTAGATTCTCTTTCAAACCTGGAACATAAGAGTATGTTGTTGAGGTGTAGCTTTGCTCCACTTTCCATCTTTAGTGATGTAGATCCAAGGCCCTTGATTGCATAACTATTGTTGTCTCCTAGCTCCACTCCATGTGATGATGGATGTCTTGATAGAGTATGAAGTTGTCCATGTTCTCTCGTCATATGTCTCGAGGCTCCACTATCAATGATCCATGTGTTGTCATCATCAAAAGTACATATAAGTGCAACCAAGAATCCTTCACTCTTGACTCTTCTAGATAGTTTATAGATGATTGTTCCAATCTAGCTTCCTGCAATTCTTACGATATTGAATCCCATCTTCAAGTAACTTGCCATAGAGGGAGTAACCTTTTCTTCCAAGCCAACAAAGTGATCATTAGCCTTCTTCGACCTTAGCTCTAATACCATGTTGAGAAATCAATGCTTATAAGAATTAGGGTTTGATTCCTTTTCTTGATAATTACTTGTGAACTATGTTGGCTTCTCTCACTTCTTTATTAGTTTATCTTTCATCCAAAGATTACCAAATTATATGTATATGAAGATCACAAGAACAACAGACACAAGATGTAGGCACTCAGCAAGGGCAAAAGCCCTGTAAGGGGAAAACTCAGTCAAACTCTTCCTTCAGTAGATTCAAATCAAGGCACTTACATACTTTTTAGACCTAGACAAAGACCTCCTCCAAGCTAGCCCTTCCCTTCAATAGATGATCCCTGTCAAAGTCTCCAAATAACAGCTCCCCAACAATAGCTTCGATGCAGAATTTCAGTCTAGCAACAACAAAACTTCGACCCCCAGCAACAAAAGTTAGGACCTGCAATAGACACAAAATTTTGGCCCCAACCACTGCCTAGAAATTTCGCATGTGCGAGAGATAGATAGCCCAGAAACTCAAATTAGATCTTCCTAGCAAATTTCGTCCTTCTCTACTTATTTTGCTTTCTTTTCTGCCTCTCTTCCTTGAAGATCGAACATGTTGAGTGAATGCTCCAAATATGTCGAATTGCCTCTCTATATATAGGCTTTTCTACTGAGTCAAATTTCCCTAATGTAGGCCGACTTCATGGGGACAAGGCCAACTTGGTCTGTAGGTGACAAATAACCCTTTTGACTCAAAAATTATTCTTCTACCATGATACAAAAGTCTAAGAAGGGTCTAATAAAAATGATAACGACTCTAATGACTCAAGACAAAAC